>PVIW01007009.1:0-78434 GCA_004026585.1 Noctilio leporinus | reverse complement strand
CCCTTTGCAACAACATGGATGGAACTGGAGAGTATTATGTTTAGTGAAATAAGCCAGTCAGTGAAGGACAGGTATCATATGATCTCACCCATTACGGGACAATAATGAGCAAAACTAACAACAAGCAAAACAGAACCAAGTGTATGAATACAAGGAATAGGCCTGCAGTGGTCAGGGGGAAAGGGGTTGGGGGGAGGGGAGAGGCAGAGGCAAAGAAGGGCAGCAGCTTAGACAAGAACCTAGTATAAAGGAACCATGGCCATGGACAACAGGTGGGATTGACTTTGGGGGGAAAGGGTGGGTGGGGAGGGGGACAGAGGGGAGCAAAAAAGGGATGGATGTAATACAACAATAAAATTTAAAAAAAAAAAAAAAGATGCACCTTGCTATTTCTGTGACTGCACAATACACAGCCAGGTTAAAAATATCTCCATGACTGAGAGTCATGAGCCAGCAGGATACAGTCAAAGCCTAGCACACAAGGTACACAGCTCCACTCCAACCACTACTCTGACAGTGACAAGGCAATACCACCACCACACCAAACTACTTGTAATATGACCTCCCCCTCTCATTCCCCAAACACACACACACACACACACACACACACACACACACACACACACACACAAGGCCCTTAGTGCCTCAAATCAAGTAGCTGCTGCTCCTTTTCCTGCAATTCCCCTTCCTACCTGTCCAACTGCCAGCAAGCTCCTTTCATTCTGCCATTATTCACTCATGCATCGCCTCTCCTGTGACACTGTCCAGACCACCCAAAACAGGCTTAACTATGCTTTCTTGAGTATTCTTTTTGCCTTTTATATACTTCCAGTATAGTATGTCATCTCAAAAGTATTATGTTTTTGTTGTTGTTTACTCATTCTCTATCTCACTAGGCCATGAGCTTCTTGTTAAGACCAGGAAGCTCAGCCCTGACCTGCGTGGCTCAGTTGGTTGACCTCTTCCCGCAAAGCAAAAGCCACTGGCTCGATTTCTTGTCAGGGCCTGTGCCTAAGTTGTGAGTTTGGTCCCTAGTCTGGGTGCGTACAAGGGGCAACTGATTGATGTTTCTCTCCTTTTCTTTCTCCCTCCCTTTCCATCTAAGAAATAAAATTTAAATTTAAATTAAGAAATAAAGACTGAGCTCTGGCTGGTGGCACAGTGGATTAAGGTGCTGGCCTGCAAACCCAAAGGTCGCTGGTTCAATTCCCAGCCAGGGCACATAACTAAGTTGCAAGCCAGGTCTCCAGCCAGGTCCATAGCTGGAGGCAGGTGAAAGGCAACCATACAATGATGTCTCTCTCCCTCTCTGCCTTTCTCCTTAGCCCTCTCCCTAAATATAATAAATTTTTAAAAAAATTTTTTAAAAAGAAAGAAAGACTGGGAACCCCATTTTATTTGTTTGTATTTCCAAGGCCCAGCAGTACCTAGTGAACAGTGGTTGTTCAATAAATATTTGTCAAATAAATGAGTAGATAGAAAAATAAATAAATACCACTCTAAATTCTTCCAATTTATTTTTCCATGTAGCACTTATAACCTCCTAACTTTATTTTAAATTTTGTTCATTTTTGCATAGTTTATTCACTTATGCACTTCTAGCACTTGAAATAGTACCTACTTAAAATAGCAGTTAATAGTTATTCAATATTTATTGAGTGAATGAATGGAGGGATGGATAAAAGAAATACGCTTAGTTATCTAAAAATATTCTGTTCAGATTATTATACATAAACTATGACTTTTCACATGTAACTTTAAAAAAAAGAAATGGCAAGATCTTTGATAATGGTAGTAAATAACAGTTTTTATGAACATCTAAGAAAAAATATGGTTTAATAATATTAAACCTCCAGATTATCATAGGTAAACATGGTTTTCCATTTTTTAATTAGATACGGTAAAACATCAGTTTCCAAAAACATATATAAAGGTCTTACCCATCCTTGGTTTGATCGGCTACTCCTGCCAAGAGCTGGATAACCTTTGGATTACTATTTGGATCATTATATAGTCCAAGATAGCGCTGGACAAAATCTTCCGGGGTCATGTAATGTTCTCCATCGACCTCAGCACTGGCATACTAAAAAAACAAATAATATATACTTAAAGTTAACATTGTTAAGTATCATTATGTAGCAAACAAATGTTTTATGAGAAATAAATTATAGGACAGGAACAAAATCAAAATATGGCTAAAAAAAAAAAAATATGGCTAATAAATGCAAGTTTTCCTCTGGATAATGAAACAAACACTGAGCATGATTTAAGAACATTGGTAAAGCACACATACTGATATATGCCTTTTTCATCTCATGGTACACATAAACTAATTAATCCACAAAATTTTTTGCCAATCTGACTCAAAAAAGAAGGTATACTTTTAATTCATTCATGCTGGACAGCTATTGTGTTAGCTGATGTCATTTTTTAATTTGACAGCCTAAGGGAAAAGGGGTCAATGCCTCTAACCAGTCAGGAATACATGTTCTAAAATTTCTTGTGACACACCAGTTGAAAATTGCTGTGCTATAACATGGATCAACCTTGAAAACATTATAAATGAAAGAAGCCAAACACAAAAGATCACATACTGCATCCCATTTACACGAAAGGTTCACAGTAGGCAAGTGCATGGTGACAGAAAGTAGGAGCGTGGTTGCAAGCAGCTGAGAGAAGCTGGCAAAGAGGAATAACTGCCTAAACACATACAGGGTTTCTCTTTGTGAGTGATGAAGATGTTCTGCAATTAGACAGTAGCAATGGTTGAAATATATGTAAATATACTCAAAACACCAAAACATACATTTTAAAATGATTAAAATTGACTTCTGGCCAGGATGGACGTGTAGGTAGATTATGCTTTGCCTCCTTGCACAACCTTAAGAGAGATCACAACTACCCTCAAAACAAAAAACAACCAAAACTGCCAGAAAATCAAACTATATGGAAGTCCAACAACCAAAAATGTAAAGAAGAAATATTCATCCAAACAAGCAGGAGGGGTGAATGGGGGGAGCTGGAGCAGAGAAGATGCGATGGCATGATATGGTGGGAACAAAAGAAATGGGCAGTCTCACATTCACATATGGCAGATAAAAGTGGGAGGGGCACTTAGGAAGCGATGCCAGTCCCAGGCCAGACCACATGGCAAAGGATATACCAGCACCGGGAAAATAAAGCCTCATAGCTTTTGGCTGGGAAAACTAGTGGGTACTAGGACGGGGCAATAAACTGTATGTCTCTCAGGAGAGCTACTGAGTGGGCCCCATAGTCCTATAATGTACACAAATCCAACCACTCTGGCAACCACCACAAGGGCAAGAACTAAAGATGTGCCAGTCGCATACAGGAAGTTGGTGAAGTGACTGGAAACTGGAGGGAATCCCAACCAAGTGGCATTATGTCTGTCCTCTCTGTCCCCTCTCCCATGTACAGCACCACAAAGCACTAAAGCAGATCACCCTGCACTCACGAATTCCCAAGGCTCCGCCCCTTACAACCTAAAAGGTGCATCAAGACAGGGAGTCAAAGCAGCTCTACCTAACACACAGAAACAAACACAGGAGGCTGCCAAAATGAAGAGGCAAAGAAATATGGCCCAAATGAAACAACAGATCAAAACTCCAAAAAAATAACTAAGCAAAACAGAGAGAGCCAATCTGTCAGAAGCGGAGTTCAATATACCGGTGATAAGGATGCTCAGAGAACTCATTGAGCACAACAAAAGCATAAGGGAAGAAATGAAGGCTACACTAAATGAAATTAGGAAAAAGCCACAGAAAACCAACAGTGAAAAAAAAGGAAGCCCAAAGAGGTCCACACCAAGACCCATCATAATTCAAATGTCAAAAGTTAAAGGTATAGAGAGCATCTTAAAAGCAGCAAGAGAAAAACAGAATTACCTACAAAGGAGTTCCCCTAAGACTATTAGCTGATTTCTCTAAAGAAACTTTGCGGGCAAAAGGGACTGACAATAAGCATTCAAAATGATGAAAAGCAAGGACCTACAACCTAGATTACTCTATCCAGCAAAGCTATCATTGAGAATGGAAGGTCAGATAAAATGTTTCCCAGACAAGATAAAGCTAAGTCTCTAAGCCCTTATTACATCAAATGTGAAAGGGACTTATTTAAGAAAAAGAAGATCAAAACTATGAACAGTAAAATGATGCCAAACTCACAACTATCAACAACTGAATCTAAAAACCAAAACCAAACTAAGCAAACAACTAGAACAGGAAAAGAATCACAGATATGGATATCATACAGAAGGTTATCAGTGGGGAGAAGGAAGGGGGAGAATGGTGGGAAAGGTACAGGGATAAGAAGCATAATTGGTAGGCACAAAATAACAGGGGGACATTAAGAATAGTATAGGAAATGGAGAAGCTGAAGAACTTATACGCATGACTCATGGACATGAAAAAGAGGGGAATTGCAAGAGGGAAGGTGGGTACTGGGTGGGGGGGCAAAGGGGAAAAAACTAGGACAAATATAATAGCATAATCAATAAAATGCTCTTAAAAATAACTATAGCTTAATGAAGAAAAAAAAAACATAAAATGGTTAAATTTTTTAATTTTGTTATGCAGCTTTTATCTCAATTAAAATATACATATCTTTATATATATGAGAAGAGCTCTCAGAAAAATGAAAAAAGGTGAAAGGGCAGTCAAGATGATCAAGCCCTAAAAGTGAGAAAATATCTGTAGACTCCCAAAAGGTTCCTGACTGTGGAGGGAAGGGGAGGGGTAACCTGCCAAACTGCAGAAGTGAAATGAAGGAGAAAAGCAATAATGAACAACTGTCAAGGACCCCCTGGGAAAGCACTAAGGCTTGGAGCCCCATGCAGGTCAGGCAAAACCTGTAAGACCTGACCAGAAAACCGGGAAAGCTGGGTGCATACATGCCTCCATGCTATAACCAGTGGGCCCCAATGTGGGAATCTAGCCATAAGAACATTCCATATGACGTTTAGAGCTTGCCCCGTTCTTTTACCTCACTTGATAGCTCTGTTGTATCAGCAGCAGAGGTTTTAATTTTGAATTTAAATGAACACACCCTGCCCTAAGGAAGGTCTGTGTTCCTCTCATTGTAATTCTTGAATAATACCACTTTTCTGTAGTTAGCATTGTTTAGCATTGATTGGCAAGCTACAAGCCTTCTAGTTTACTGCTTTCAATAAAAGATCTGGGAGAACGGAAAACCAGGCTCTTGGCTCAGAGCCACTAGCCAGCTTTATCCCCCCAGAACAAGCTGCCTGGGAAGTATTCATTTCATCAGCTGCACCGAGGGGTCTCTGTGGGTCGGGGGTCCCCAGCAAACAACACCTTACATCATCAGTATGGGTTCACAGTTCCAGTAGCTAAAAAAAATTAAAAATTTTTAAATGTTGATAATTTTTTTAAACAAAATAAGATATCTGCCTATCAAATAAATGTCTCATTATATTAAGAGTTTGAACCATGGACATGGACAACAAGTGGGATTGATTTTTGGGTGGGGGAGTGGATGGGTGGGGAGGGAAGGGGACAGAGAGGAGTAAAAAGGGGATAGATGTAATAAAACAATAAAATTTTTTTAAAAAAAGGAGTTTTATGTACTGTGACATGACCAAACATGAAAGGCCAAAGCTCTCCTCTTTGGGTTGCAGCTACTTAACTCAGCTATCAAAGTAGTAACATCAGAAATTTTCCCGGAATTCAAGGACTAGTATGAATGACCCATGGACATGGACAACAGGGGAGGGGAGTGACTGGGATTGTAGGGGCAGTGGAGAGCAAAGGGGGGAAAACTGACAATTATAATAGAACAACAATTGAAAAATAAGAGAAAAAAAGAAAATTTATTGGAATTAAAGAATACAAGGGCTCACTAAGTATCAAGCACAATAAATTAAAAACACACACCCCAGGACTTGGCTCATCATCATTAAAAATTATAGAATATCAGCGTAAAGAGAAAAATCCTGAAAATTTTCAGCAAAAAAAAAATTGTTACATATAAAGAATTATGAATCATGGGCATCATGATCCTCAACAGAAACACTGGATGCTTAAAGGCACTGCAGTAAGGCCTTGAAAATTCTAAAAGAAATGTTTTCTAACCTAAAACTCTAAACTGAGTCAAACCTTCAATCAATTGTAAGGTTGAGAGCACTTTGAAATATCCACATTCTCCCTTCATGTACCCTTTCTCAGGAAGCTGTAAAGGAATTTGCTCCATCAAATAGAGAACAAGAACCTGGAAGAGGAAGATGTGGGAATTAGGAAACAGGTAATCCAACTCAGAGAAATGGCCAAGGGAAATTCCAGGACAACTGTGAGGCAGGCCTCTCTATAGCACCTAGTGCAGGCTGGGCCAGAGGGCTCCAGGAAGGAAAGCCACCAGAGAAAATAAAATGTCAGGTTGGCTAAGGCATTTATCTGGCTATGTGGAAAATATCATTTGAAGAAATTTAATCTTTGCTTCAATGTTATCTTCTCAATGGGACCTACTTTTCTCACCCTATTTAGTCTTACAGCCCATGCCTGTATCTGTATTCCCCACCCTCCTTATGTCGTTCCACTTGGCACCTTCTAACATACTATATATTTTACTTATTTATTATTCCACTTGGCACCTTCTAACATACTATATATTTTACGTATTTATTATGTCTATTGTCTACCTCTCAATTAGAATGTAAGTGTCACAAAGGAAAAGTCTTTGTCTAATATGTATCCCAAGTACCAAGAATACTGTCTGGCACATAGTCAGCCTTGAGTAAATATTTGTTAAATTAATGGCAACAGGTACACAAATTGCTACATAAGTAAACAGTAAGGTTATATTTTACTTTATGAGGAAGTAAATTATTTTATAAAAGTATTTTTGTATAAAAATAGGAAATATAATACATGACAAGCACTGACAGTAATAATGTAGATACAAATATTAACTTAACGATTACAAATATACTGAGGGGAATGAAGGAGAAAGAATGGGGAAGGATATAGTATAAGGACGTCCTCAACTGCTGTAATAGAAAGTTAACAATGTCTAGAAATAACAGTATAGAAATGTAAAGGAAAATATCAAAATAAATAGCTAAAAGAATTACAAGTGCTTGCTTCTGGCAAAAAGACAAGGATGAGAAAGATCAGAGCAGAGGACTGTTGGTTTGCTTTTTGGTAAGGTATTTCAAATGCCCTCCTGTGTGAGTAGACCAAACCAAACCACAGTTCTTTCAACAAGGAGAGCATTAAATCAAAAATGTTTCCTTCATTGTATTCTGAAACACATCACAAAAGCAATCGCAGCAAATTCTGTATCAAGCAACATAAAAAGTAGCCCAAGGTGGACATAGTTTTACTACTTGGTGCTACCAACAACACCTAACAAATGTCACCTCAAAATAAAGTCATGTTCTCTCTACATGCTATAAAAGTCATTCCTGAAAGAGTCCTGGGTTTAAGCCTTGGTCCTACCACTAACTCATGGCAAATTCTTTAACAACTTCATTTCTCTTCTCAGGCACATAGATGTATCACACATCTAGAATATGAAGACTAAATAATTGTTTATGTTTCAAAAACCGTAGGTATGCAAACATAGGATAAAAATAATAAACTGCATGGTAATAGTAATAATAATGAATGGATTTTACCAATTTCTGTCAAATACTTCTTCTCATTCTTCAATGTATGACATAATCTGATAAATTTACCAAAATCACAAAACCACCGGAATTTAGGACAGGCAGGGGAGGGGAAAGGTACGTCAATCAGGGAAACTACTGCAACTGGAAAGGGAGCAACACAGGAAGTCCAAAAGTAGAATTTAGCGAAGCTGACAGTAAACCACTAACTAGAATATGAATGCCAAACCATAGTATGAAAAATGAACTATGGGAATCAAAAAAAAGTGGTTCATTCTAAGGATTGATATGATGAGGGTGGGATGAGGAAAGAAATGTTCAGAGTAGGCCTTAAAAGCAAAATTCAGGCCTGGCTGCTGTGGTTCACTTGGTTAGAGTCTCTCTCTACAAACCAAGAAGCTGCAGATTCACTGCTGGTCAGAGCACAGGCCGGGTTACAGGTTGGGTCCTGGCTGGAGTAAGTAAAAGAGGCAACCAATAAATGTTTCTCTTCCGCCCTCTCCCTCCTTTTCACACTGTCTCTAAAATCAATAAGCATGTTCTCAAGTGAGGATTAAAAGAAAAAAAAAGTAAAGTTCAATTTAAACCGCAAATGGAGAGAAAAGATATTTCAGACTAAAAAATAAAAACCAGCTCTGGCTGGTGTGGCTCAGTGGACTGAAGGCTAGCCTATGAATCAAAGGGTCGCAGGCTTGGTTCTCAGTCAGGGAACATGCCTGGATTGCAGGCCAGGTCCCCAGTTTCGGGCACGCAAAGAGGCAACCACACATTAATGTTTCTCTCCTTCTCTTTTTCCCTTCTTTCCCCTCTCTCTCTCTAAATATATATATGTGTGTGTATATATATATATATATACATGTATATATATATATCAACTAAAAATATATATAAATAAAATTTTTTCTTATTTGAGAGGGTAGAGAGAAGTTAGTTGAAGGAAGGCAGAAATGGTAACAAAGAGAGGGTATAAATATATAAAGACATGTAGAGGCTGAAGCTTAAAAAATAAGTTTGAGACCAGATGTTAGAAGACTAAATATTAAATTGAATAACTGGGCTTTATTCTGGGAGCCATGGGATTCCACTAAAAATTTTAAGGGACAAGAGAGATGATCTGAACTTTGCTCTACCAAGGAGCGATGTGACAGATGGGCCTGGAGAAGAAAGAAACTGATTAGGGGCAGGGAGATCAAGTACTCTAGTGGCTACTGCAAAGATCCAGGTGAAAGAGGTTGAGCCTGAACCAAGGCGGTGGGAAGTACAAATGTAAAAATAATGAAAATTAAAAAAAAAAGGGTATGTTCACCCACTGCTAATGGGTATGATTTTATATGATTTTACTAGGGTTACATTTATACCATTCAAAATTCATAAAGTACAAAAGGATATAATACAGTGAAAAGTCTTGTTCCAATCTCCATCCTAATCACTCTATTCCTCACTTCAGAGGCAGGCAATTTCTTGTATATTCTTCCAGAGATGTTTTACACATGAAGAAATAAACTATATATACATATATCATAATGCTATTACACATGCACACAAATGTATTTGTGGATATTCTTATCCATTTATTTTTCTTACACAAATAACATACTCTTCAGTGTTCCAAGTATCTTGCTTTTTTTAATTGTCCTTTTGAAAATGATTTAGCAAAATATGTACACATACAAATATACATATACATCATATACAAATTTCATAAAAATGCTCACATCATTTGACAAGGAATCCTGGGCATGACTCCTATGAAAAATATTTTTAAAGGAAGCCCAAAAGACAAAATAAGAAAATATGAGAAATCTGTTACGGTGAATTTTGTTATCTCTCTTTTTTCCTCTCTGTTTACAATTGTTTGTGCATTGCTTTCTTTCTTTAATTAATGTAAATTTTCCACAGAGAGCATCTATAAAAACATCTGAGTTTATGTTAACAAAATTTAGCATCTAACTGTCCTTTGCGGGGAGGGGGCACAGAGATGTCCAATATCTAATACCTGAGATACACTGCCAAGATGATCACCACCACACACACAGAATACATACACACATTTATATACACATACATACATTGAAAGTATACTGAACTTATTCAACCACCAGGATTTCACAATATTTTTTACTTTTAAAACTATCAGTAAATAGAGCAGGCTTATCACCAACCACAGGACATAGCAGCCAACAAGGAAAACAAATGCTTTGTTTGACATGTACTGGAACAGGCTTTGCTGGTATCTGGGGTTATAAATCATGTCAGAGAATCACTTACCCTGAGGTATTTTGCTAGTGCTTTCCCAACTCTCCTAGTCTATTTTAACTTGATTTTAACTGAAAGATAAAGTGTATATAGCTCTGAGGGGGAAAAAAACAAATCTTCCTATCCACAAGGAGTCACTCACTTCTTCACTGTCCACAGGAGACAGTTAACTAATTAACTCATTAAAGTAGACACAATTACTTGGCAATGTCAGTGAGCCCACATGTTGCTTGAATAGACAGAACAGAAGAGGGAGTTTAGGACTGAAACTAGAATCTACTCACAGTTGACCAAGATGCTAAAACATTTTAGGTATTATCTTAATAACAATAAAGAAAGCAAGTACTACAAAATGGGTAATATATTTATACCAAAAGTATTTTTAATACTTTAAAATAAGAATGACCCATTTACTTTAAACAATTTACTTTTACTGCTTCTTATTTTAATGACTGGGTAATAACATTTTAAACAGATTTTTTAAAAGTAAACATGGCCTGTAGTAACACATAAGGCTAGAAATAAGAAAACCTTCTCTTTCTGCTAATCAAAATGACTTTAGTGTTCACACTAAAAACCATATAAAGTAATCTAAAATAGTTTTAAGTCACCCAATGCTAAAAATTTAACATATCAACTTAGTAGTCTCATATTATTTTCATTTTGTTCCTATTATTTCAAAGAGTAAACTGAAATGATGTTAAATCATCCAAAATTTATATGCATACTCCAAATAACTTTCAAGTTAATCATTTGCCATTTCAAAGATCTTTCTTAAGCACTTGTAAATACTTCTTGGGCAAGAAGTCAAGGACACTTGAAAGACATAGACAAGTGGCTGACAGTATCTTAAAACAACAACAAATTAAAAATACAGGTGGTCTATTTTCTTAATTAAATTTTATCCAAACTCAACTCAGGTATTTGAATGTAAAAGTGCACAATCTTTGATATTTCCAGAAATGTTTAAATTTACATTGAATATAGTACACATGAGCTTGAAAAAGCCCTGATATTCTGAAGCTTGAGAAATACAGATCTTACAGATTAGAATATTTACATATTTATTTTTACTTCTCATTTTTATTTTTAAAGTCTATTTTATTGATTATGCTATTACAATTGTCCCAAATATATTTCCCTTTACCACCCTTTGCCCAATATCCACCTTCCCTCCAGCAATTGCCCCCTTATTTCATGTCCATGGTTGTATATGTAAGTTATTTGGCTTCCCCATTTCTTTACACTATTCTGAATTCCCCCTGTCCATTTTGTGTCTACCAATTATGCTGTATTATTTTTCCCCTTCCCCCATTTCCCCCCCCCACCCCTCCCTGTTATCTTACCGTCCATATGATCTCCATATCTATGATCTGTTCCTGCTCTAGTTGTTTGCCTAGTTTTGTTTTGTTTTGTAGATTCAGTAGTTGATAGTTGTGACTTTGTCGTCATTTTAAATGTTAACAGTTTTCATCTTCTTTTTCCTAAGTCCTTTGACATTTCATATAATAAAGGCTTGGTGATGATAAACTCTTTTAGCTTTACCTTGACTGGAAAACACTGTGTCTGTCCTTCCATTCTAAATGATAGCTTTGCTGGATAGAGCAATCTTGGTTGTAGATCCTTGCTTTTCATCACTTTGAATATTTCTTGCCAGTCCCTTCTTGCCTGCAAAGTTTTTTTGGAGAAATCAGCTGACTGTCTTATGGAAACTTTATAGGAAACTCTCTGCTTTTCTCTTGCTGCTTTTAAGATTCTCTCTTTACCTTTAACCTTTGGCATTTTAATTTTAATGTGTCTTGGTGTGGTGCTCTTTGGATCCAACTTATTTGGGAATTCTCTGTGCTTCATGGACTTGTAGGTCTATTTCCGTTGCCAAATTGGGAAATTTTGTTTTGTTTTGTTTTTTCAAGTAAGTTTTCAATTTTTTGTTCTTTCTCTTCTCCTTCTGTCATCCCTATGATTTGGATGTTAAGAGGCCCCAGAGTCTTCTTATTCTCTCATTTTTTAAAAATTCTTATTTCTTCATTCTGTATTAGTTGACTATTCATTTCTTCCTTATGTTCCAAATCATTAATTTAAATCTGGCTTCCTTCCCTTCACTGTTGGTTCCCTGTGGATTTTTTCTTTATCTCACTTAGTGCAGCTTTCATTTCTTCCCTTATGTTTTGGCAGTACTCAATAAGTTCTCTGAGCATCCTTATCATCAGTGATTGAACTCTGCATCTGATAGGTTGGCTACCTCCATTTCATTTATTTTTTTTCTGAGGTTTTGATCTGTTCTTTTATTTGGGCCATATTTCTTTGTCTCCTCAATTTGGCAGCCTCCCTGTGTTTGTGTGTATTAGGTAGAGCTGCTATGACTCCCTGTGTTGGTGCAACTGTTAAGTTGTATGGGGCGGAGCCTTAGGCATTCGCCAGGTAAGGGCATCCTGCTTCACCACTTTGCAGCTCTGCATGTGGGAGAGGAGTCAGAGAAGGAATGCTGCTGCCTGGCTGCTGAAGGCTTGCTCAGCACTCACCCAATTTCCAGTCACTTCACCCCTTTCCTATATGCAACTGTTGCCCTTTTAGCTATTGCCCTAGTAGTTCCCAGAGAGGGTGGGTGTGTGTACATTCTAGAACCATGGGGGCCCTTTAAAGGGACTCTCCTGAGAGACCAGCAGTTTCTTCTGACAACCCACAATCCCTACTGGATTTTACAGCCAGAAATTATGAGGCTTTATTTTTCTGGTGCTGGTACCCTGGACAGTGCGGTCTGGCCTAGGGCTGAGACTGCTTAATCCCAAAGTATCCCTCTCGATTTTTATCCACCATAGGGGAATGGGGGGCCACCAGTTACGCTGGCTGCCACCACTGCTTCATGTCACTGCCTCGCTGCCGCTGCCGCTGCCGCCACCACCACATCAGTCCTCTCCACCCGGCTCCCTGTCTCTATCCCTCCTACCAGTCTGGAAGAATATGGCTTCTTTAAATCATTGGCTGTCGAACTTTCATACAGTTCAATTTCCTGGCAGTTATGGGTGTTTTCTGTCTTGGGGTTATAATCCTTCTTCTAGTTGTTCAAGGACTATGTCTCCATCTTGACCGGAAGTGAATCTTCACACATTTAATCCAAATTATTGCCTATAAAAGATGGCAGTATTTCATACTTCACTGACCTACCTCTACCTGCATATGAAAAGGTCATGTTATCGAGAAATGTTTTGCCTATCAAGCGAACAGATCAACATATCAAGGTCTCATCTGCCTGGAGTCCAGTGGACAGTAGTAACTCCTTTACCACGTACTAAATTTCATCTAAAGTGACCTTTAGAATACAGCTACATCACAGGTTAACTACAAAATAAATTTGAGAAAAAATTTACACACCACCCCGAATTTCCATTGAGTAAGGGGAAATAAGGTTAACTTAAAATTCAATGACATGAGAGTTAAAAACCCAAACAGTCTAAATGATACAAATTACCTGCTTAAGTGGTTTTAATTAAAAAACAGATCATATGATGTTTTACATTTCTAAAAAAATTTGCAGAGATTATAAATGAAAATTCTCTTCTGCTGTGACTAGAAGGCTGATTACTTTTTTAAAATTATCGTGTATCAAGAATTCTTTATATGTACAAAAATCAAGGTAATATGTGTAGAAGCATCACTTTTTAAGCTAAAAATCTGCTAAAATCAAATCTTTCAGGTTATTTCGCCTTCAGTTAAAAGCATTTATGAAGTACCAACTCTGTGCTAGGCACTATGGCTGATACTAGGAAGGCAGAGTCCTCAAACAGCTCAGACACAACAGCATGATGGACGCCTAAACCAGGGTCAGGAAACAGGTTCTAATCCCATATGCTGTTAACTAGTTGAGATTCTTCAGCAAATCACTCTGAGCCTCTTTAACAGAAAACAGCTCTCTTGTTGTAAAGGAAAAAGATGATACCTTGAACACCAAAGTACTTGTTATTATAAAGCATATATGCACATTGAAATGGTTACCATAAAATGCTTAGAAATACAGTACATATAATCCTAGTTTCCCTCCTTGGTTTATTGAATTTTTCTGCCTTGGTTTATTGAATTTTTCTGCCTTTACTCAAACATGGAGTTATCGTTCTAATTCTCCATTTTTTGCCAAACCAAGGTTTCCTTCCACAACTGTTGGTTTTACCAGGAAACTGGTCCTAACTGGTCTAGGCAGAATCATCTCTGCTTATCCAACAAGTGGCTGTAATATGAGTCAAAACAAACTGTTCCTCTATGACTTTGTTCCAACAGAGATGAAATGACATTTTCAGATCTTAACATATGTTCAATTCAGTAACTCAAATAACAATGTCACAAAGTTCAGTAACATCAAATATTAAATAGAGCATTTCCCATATAGAAAAATGAATTACATAAACAATTCATTTTTACTGTTTGTGTACCAAGGAAAAAACTGAGCATAGGAAGCTAATCCTTTTGCTCTTCTTCACTATTACTGCTCTTACTCCTAATGGAAGCCAAATTTAGCCAGGAATGCCTGCCCTCTCAGTACAAAAACACTCCGCATAAGGAGCAAAGTCTACAACTGATCTGACACACAAACCCTGTTACAATAGTACAATGTGGAATTTACCTTCTATCATAAAATTTGAATAAGGAAAAAATAATTTAACACATTTGGCCACATTAATTCTAACAACTTTTTTTAAATTACTTTTTACTGTATTTTTCTATTACCATTTATTCCCCCACACACTCTTCAACCTCCACCCACTCTGCTTCCTCTAATTTTAACAACTTTATTGGTCACATTCCTTTTAAACACAGAGATTTTAATTAGTGGTGCAAAATTTTTCTGATATTTATCAAAATCAACTACACATTCATTGGGGAAGGCAGTTTTATATACCTAATTTTAATTTGCACTTTCAGATGCATATTTCACATACACTAGAAATAAAATCTTCTATTTGATTTTGCAGACAGAATTCCCCAGATGTCTCCCTTTGTAACACAGTTTGCTTCCATAAAAAACTATGTACTTACTTTTCTTTTTCTTTAATATGTGTACTTTTACTGCTCATTACAGAAAGGCCTACTGCCAGCTACCAAACAATGCGATTCCTAACACAGTAGGGAGGAACAAGACCCTTGTTAATCACTGAAATCAATAATAAACTAGATCTATCAAAACAATTTTCATCTAAAAATGACCAAAAACCTTGGAAATAAAATGATGACTCCTAAGAATTCAGTAATTGGAACTAGAATGCTTCTCTGGGTAGATTAAGTTGAATAATTAATTTGCATTGTTCTTAAAATAAATATTTCAATCTCTTGGTCTAAGTAACCATGGGAACATACAAGGAGCACATATATTTATAAGCCTGGGCAAATCATGTCTTTGACAATCAAGGTACAGCTCCTAGGGAGGTAGAATGTTATAATGTTGGTAAGTCTTTATTAAATACCAAGACTTTTACTATAAAAAAGAAGGACATTTATCCTTGTAGGGAGCAGAAAATATTAGGAGATTTAAGAAACAAATCAACCAAATACAATGCATGAACCTGGTTGGATCCTAATTTTAAGAAAGCAGCTTTAAAAATATGACACTGAACAAAAATCATGTTATTAAGAAATATTTTTAGGTATGATCATTGTATTGTGGCTTGTATGGTTGATTTTTCAGAGCCATCATCTTTTAAAGATACATATTGAAGTTTTTATGGATGAAATAACCCAATGCTGTTGTAATATACATGAAACAAGATTAGCCATGATAGTTGGCTACACTGAGTAATGGGTATACAGCAATTTATTATGCTATTTTCTCTAAATGTGTATGTTTAGAATTTTCAATAATAAAGCTCTTAAAGGCAACAGAACATTACTTAAGTTATTCTAATATATGTACTAACAATATGTTTTTAAAAATAAAGGAAAACGACACATTAATTAGTGCAAAAAATAAGTACAGACTTCTGGCCAAGGTGGCAGTGTAGGTATATATACATTACCTCCTCACATAAGAAGAATCACAAGTAACTTCAAAACAAAAAAACAACAGGAACTGCCAGAAAACAGAATTATATGGAAGTCTAACAACCAAGGATTTCAGTACGAAATATTCATCCAAGAAAGGGTAGAAAGAGAACTGGGCTATAAAGGATGCACTGTGATGGCGCAGCCAATGGAACAAGGGGTCCCATGTTCACATATGGCAGATAAAAGCTGGCAGGGACACCTGGGGAGCAATCCTAACCCCGCAGACCACACAGCAGAGGGTTCCAGCACAGGAAAAATAAAGCCTCATAGCTTCTAGCTGTGAAAGCCAGTGGGGGTTGGGATGGCAGAAGAAACTGCTCGTCTCTCAGGAGAGTTCGTTTAAAGGGCCCCACAGCCCTAGAACATCTGCAAACCCACCCTGGGAACCACCACCAGGGCAACAGCTAGAGGGGTGCCAGTTGTATACAGGAAGTGGGTGAAGGGAATGGAAACAGTGCCAAGCAAGCAGCACTGTTCCATCTCTGACCCCTTCTCCACATACAGCACCCCAAAGCAGTGAAACTGGTTGCTGTGGAACCTAAGGTTCCACCCCTTACATCACAACAGGTGCCTCAATACAGGGAGTCAATACACACAAACACAAGGAGACTGCTAAACTGAGGAGACAAAGAAATATGGCCCAAATTAAAGAACAGGTCAAAACTCCAGAAAAAGAACCAAGCAAAATGGAGATAGCCAATCTATCAGATACAGAGTTCAAAATATTGGTGATAAAGATGCCCAGAGAACACACTGAATTCAGCAAATGCATAAGGGAAGAAGTGAAGGCTACACTAAATGAAATGAAAAACCCACAAGGAACTGACAGTGAAGGGAAGGAAGCTGGAGTTCAAATCGATGATTTGAATCATATGAAAGAAAGAAACAGCCCTAGTTGGTAGCACAGTGGATAAGGCACCGGCCTGCGAACCCAAAGGTCGCAGGTTCGATTCCCCAGCCAGGGCACATAACAAGGTTACAAACCAGTCTCCAGTCAGGTCTGTGGCTGGAGGCAGGTGAAAAGCAACCATACATTGATGTCTCTCTTCCTCTCTGCCTCTCTCCCTTCCCCTCCTTCTAAAAATAATGAAATAAAATCTTTAAAAAAAAAAGAAAAAGAAAAAGAAAGAAAGAAACATTCACCTGGAATAGAAAGAAGAAACAAGAACAGAAAAAAAAAGGTAAGAATTGGGAACCTCTGGGACAACTTTAAACATACCAACATCTGAATCATAGGAATGCCAGAAAGAGAAGAAAAAGAAATTGAAAACTTATTTGAAGAAATAATAAAAGAAAACTTCATTAATTTGGCGAAGGAAATAGACATACAAGTCCAGGAAGCAGAGTCCCAAACAGGTTGGATCCAAAGAGGACCACATCAAGACACATTAAAATTAAAAGCCAAAGGTTAAAGGTAAAGAGAGAATCCTAAAAGCTGCAAGAGAAAAGCAGAGTTGCCTACATAGAGTTCCCATAAGACAATCAGCTGATTTCTCCAAAGAAATTTTGTAGACAAGAAGGACCTGGCAAGAAATAGTCAAAGTGATGAAAAGCGAGGACCTATATAACCAAGATTACTCTATCCATCAAAGCTATCATTTAGAATGGTAGAGCAGATAAAGTGCTTCCCAGACAAGATAAAGCTAAATCACTAAGCCTCTATTATATCAAATGTGAACAGGATTTATTTAAGAAAAAGAAGATCACTCTGGCTGGTGTGCCTCAGTGGACTGAGCACAGACCTGGGAACCCAAGGGTCACTGGTTCAATTCCCAGTCAGGGCACATACCCAGGTTGCACGCCAGGTCTCCAGCCAAGTCCCCAGCTACAGGCAGGTGAAAGACAACCATACAGTGAATGATTCTTCAGAAACTTCAGCAGTACAGTAAGTCCTCACCTATCATCATCAATACGTTCTTAGAACAGCAGTAAAAAGATGTATAAAGAAGACAGTTTACCACAGGCTAACTAATGCACAAAGTTAAGATCCTATGGCACCGCATCAACATTATAAGAAAACGGAGTTGAACATAATGATATTATTCAAGGACCTGCTGTACATAGGATTTAAAAAGCTATAGCCCTGGCTGGTGGCACAGTGGATAAGGCACTGGCCAGAGAACCCAAAGGTTGCTGGTTCAATTCCCAGCCAGGGCACAAACCAGGTTGCAAGTCATGTCTCCAGCCAGGTCTGTAGCTGGAGGCAGGTGAAAGGCAACCATACATTGATGCTTCTCTCCCTCTTTACCTCTTTCCCTTCCCCTCTCTCTAAAAATAATAAATAAAATCTTAAAAAAAAAAAAAAAAAAAAAAAAAAGCTGTAGAGAACAGGGAGATTTTTTTAAAAGGTACACAAAAAAAGTGAAATGTTAGTCTCTCTTCATGTCTGTGTTTCAGTATTTCAGAGCCTATGGTTAAGACTTATTCCTTCTCTGTTCCAAACTGAGCAATTGAAGGCTCAAGAGAAAACTGCCTGTAAATTACACAGTCTCTCAGTTATCTCATTAGACCATGGCTATACACCATCTCAGAATCTATATAGACTTGAGAGAAGCCATTACCTCTTATCATTGTATTTCTGAATGTGTATGTTCCAAAGATATGAGTAATTAACTCGTTACTGATACAGTCATAAACACATATTAATATGTTAAGTCACTTTATAGGTCCAGCAGTTACCTGGGGACTCAAATCCTATTCAGAAAAGTCCTCACCTTATTTGAAGAAAAGGAGGGGAACAAAGAACTAAGTTTTATTTGGTTCTCCATGAGTCAGGCCCCATTTATACACTCTTATATCATTACCTAACAGAGGGATGTTGGGTATAGTTATCCTCCTTAGACAGTTAAGAAACATGCTCCAGAAGTAATGTAAACACCTAAGGTCACACAGCAAAAAAGGCATCAGATAAGGATTCAAATCCAGATTAGACTACAAAAACCAACAGCAGGCTTCCAGCTACATACTCTGCTGCCTCCCAGATGAAAAGTCATCTGAGGCCCAGCTCAGGGTATTTTAAGAACCCTAGGGACAGCAGGAAGCATAGAAATGTTTAAGAAAACCTACATTTTAATTTTACCTTCTCGAACAGGATTTATTTGAATATAAATTGAATCATTCTACTTCCAAAGTGAAAGACCTTCAGTGGTTCCCACAAAGCCCTTAAGAAAATCCAAACTCTTCTCCCTGGCCTATAAACAACACTCTGCTTGACGTCGCCCCTTCAGCCTCACCTCTTACCAGCCACTCCCCCCTACCAAACCCATATCCACATCTAGGCCTTTGCATATGTGAGCCTGTGTCTGGGATTCTCGCAACCTACCATTTAGCTCTCATCTCTACTATCACCTTCTCAGGGGTCTTCACTGACACCCTCTGGAAAAATGATAGCCTTTTCCATCATCCTTTTCATGTCCTTATTGGACTTGTCACCATATGTAGTTGAGGCATGTGTGTGGACTTGTTTCTGTCTGCCTCACTCATACCTAGAACGGAAGGTATGAGTTCAGGAAGGTCCTACCTTTCCTGAACTCCTCTATTTTAGCTCAATAGAGGTAAAACCTAGCACACAGTGCCCAGCCTGGCACAGAATAGGCAATTAAAAATGTACTGATTGGTAGAACATAACATTTAATAACACTAATTTGCTCATCTTTTCGGTTATTTTTCAATCATTCTAGTTGGTTCAAGGATAAGGTCTTATTACAGTACCAGTTTGCCCTTAATGCCTAATACTTTTTTAAAAGATGAGAACTCTAAATAGTTTATGGCAAACACTTTATAAATGAAAGATAAAGGTTATTATCTTCAATTTCTGAAGAACTGGTGAGAACAATCAGCTTGGTTAAGAAAACTCTAGATCCCATTCTGTGCATCTCACACTGTGCTTATTCAACCCAATTTATGCTGGGAAGTCCTCCTTCAACTTTAGGTTCTGAATTGCTAAATTTAGAATGTTTAAATTATTCACTTGCTCAAAATTTGATACACCTACACTGAGACACTTTTTTCCTTAATTCTCCCTCCAACCAAGTTAACAACTTAGTTTTGATCCTTCCATATTTTCTCAATGTCCATTAAATCATACAAACATGTATGTATAAATATATATACAACATATGTGAAGTGACTTAGAAAATTAAAATCATGCTATATACACTTCAAAAATCACTCTCAATCTACTGGAATAAGTCTAAAACATTCTTTTTAGTATCTGCATAGTTTAATTTTTCTTCCACTCTCCTTTTATAGCATTTATTTAGTTCTTGTTTCCCTACCCATTTTCAGGAAGAACTGAGTGCAGCAACTAACAATCTTGTACATATATATATTCTTTTTTTTTAAAGATTTTATTTACCATTTTTAAAAAGAAGGGATGAGAGAGGCAGAGAGGGAGAGAGAGCTCAATGTATGGTTGCCTTTCACCTGACTCCAGCTACAGGCCTGACTGGAGACCTGATTTGCAACCTGGTTATGTGCCCTGGCTGGAAATCTAACCTGCAACCTTTGGATTTGCAGGCCAGTGCCTTATTCACTGTGCCACCAGCCAGGGCCTCTATATTCTTATCAGTATTTTTATTTCTCTGGGATAAATACCCTAAAAGTAGGATTATTTGTTCAAATAATATCTTTTTATTTAAACCATTGCCACACTGCTTTCAAAAAACTCTTTGTTTCCACAAATATTGCAAGAAAGCAACTTTTCCCCTCCATATATGTATGACCTTAGTAGATGCTATCATTTTTTACTGCAACTTGTATTATAACTGTAATATTATGGTAAATATCCCACGCTTTTGAAAACATAGCCCTAATGAATATTCTAACCAAGTGGAAGGGTCTCCTGCCTAAAGCCCTGCTTAATTTCCTTCTCAGACCCAGGTTATTCCCAAAAGTAATTAAATACATAATATATAAACAAACATTTATTAAATAAAATAACCTTTATTATAAATAAAAAATACTAATGTGTTATTACAAAAACCCTAAGTAAAAATCACTTTTTTGCTTTACATTAGTAGCATCTTTTTCCAGTTATTCTCTAATCCTAAATAAACAAAATAGGGGAAAAAAGCATTTTCATAATTTTATATGAGATGTGATCTTTATTGTTACTTTGGTGATAATGAGAAAAAGCATAGGCTCAAAATAATATTTGAGCTCTACATTGCAGTACATTTTTGGTCAAGCACATAAAATGACTGTGCAGTATCAACATGTGTTATTTTCACCATACAATACTTTGATAAATGAACAGGTCTATCAACCAAAAAAAAAAAAGAAAGAAAGAAAGGAGTTCTTGAAAAATCATTCACTCAAAACAGCTTTTGATAAACCCACTTTGCCACAAAGGACAGACCAGATAAAAGTTTTTATTTTGAAATCTGTCTTGCTTATCCCAAACAGCCTGTGGCATTCCTGTGGTCCTCACCTCACCTCTCTCTTCATTGCTTCTATTGTCTGCTTCCTTGCTACTGTATACTTCCAATATAGCAAAACTGGGTCAATGATAGTGAGTGGATAAGCAAGGTGAAAGAAGAAAGATCAATTAAGAAATGACAATTGAAAGGGCAGTAACAGTAAAATCTTAGCTTGACAACTGGTGGTAAAATTAAAGCACAGACTAACACATAAGAATTCACTTGTTATCCTCCAGTTTTATAAACTTGAGGGCAGGAAATAAAACAGATTCCTAGAGACAATTATCTGTTCCTTTTTTAACTATTAGAAAATATAACTCATCAACATTTGAGAAGCAATGAATACAGAAAAAATAAATAAACCTATTTCCCTATACTCAAAATAACAATGTTTTACTTTTTTTTTCCATTCCTTTCTTTTTAGAGAATGGGGAAGAGAGGGAGACAAACATCAATGTGTAAAAGAGCATACTCCCAACTGGGGACCTGGCCTGCAACCCAGGCATGTGCCCTGACTGGGAATTGAACTGACAACCTTTCAGCTCACAGGCCAGCACTCAACCCACTAAACTACACCAGCCACGGATAATGCTTTACTCTTAAAAAGCCCTTCTCATGAACCTGCACCCATAATTCCACTAATACACCAGCACTTTCAAATAGGAATATTCTGCTGTTTACAAAAAGAATGATTTTGCGCCATACTATTTGTGAATTTAGACAGTTAATACCACACATTTAAATTTTTTAAAAGAGCTTTCAACAGTATTCTAAAATTCAAAATGAAATCTTCTCTGTATTATTTAAATGATCAAATGATCCTGAACTCAAGTGACCCCCAAATCCTACCAAAACCAATTATGCCCTGGCTCAGTGGACTGCTGTGGCTCAGTGAACTGAGCACCAGCATGCAAACCAAATAGTCACTGGTTCAATTCCCAGTCAGGGCATATGCCTGGGTTGCAGGCCAGCCCCCAGTTCGAGGTGTGCGAGAGGCAACCACACATTGATGTTTTTCTCCCTCTCTTTCTCCATCCTTTCCTCCCTCTCTAAAAGCAAATAAAATCTCTTTAAAAAATAACAACAGCCCTGGCTGGTAGCACAGTGGTTAAGGTGCCGGCCTGCGAACCCAAAGGTCGCAGGTTCAATTCCCCAGCCAGGGCACATAACCAGGTTGCAGACCAGGTCTCCAGTCAGGTCTGTGGCTGGAGGCAGGTGAAACGCAACCATACATTGATGTCTCTCTCCCTCTCTGTCTCTCTCCCTTCCTCTCTTTCTGAAAATAATGAAATAAAATCTTAAAAAAAAAAACAAAAAAAATTATAACAGCATAAATAATATTTTAGTTTTTGACTATAACCTTTTTCTAAAATGCTACTTTAAACTCTCATGGGTCCATTCTCCCTAGTTCTCATTCTCCTCACTTCAATTGTGATCAATTGTGATATCGCTTACAAATCAGTCCCTTATTTCCTGTCTTATTTTATATTTAATTCCCAGTCACAAGGATTCACATGAACCACTTACATGAATTTGTATCTGTCCAAACCTGACTTTATCTTATTGGGGTACATTTACTTAGCAATCACACTTAAAACTCCTCCCCTCTCCCCAAAATTCCCAAAATAGATGCTTCATCAATTAACATCTATCCTAAAAATGCCAGATTCATTACTCCTTCCTTTACTTTCGTATTTAATATCAAATTCAATAAATCTCATCCCTTACAAAGTTCCTGATATTGTCCTTTCGCCAGCCACCAGCCTCTTCAGGTCATTATCACCCAGACATATTATTTCAATACCCTCTTACCTGATTGTCCTACCTACTTCCAACCTCTCCACACTTTATCCAACAGACACAAAGAGCTGCCAGAATTCACCACTTCAATTTGCCCACTCAGAAACTCACAGTGCCTCCCCACTGTTTCGAATCCAAACTCTTTGGCCAAATGTTCTAGGTAGTTACAGTATAGAGGCATTTCTTAATAATCATCCAAGTCAAAAGATTTTTATTTCTTTAACTTCTTAACAAACATCGCTGCCATCAGTCCCACACACACGTCTAGCTTTCAAAAATCATCCTGTTTTAAGATCCCACAATGGTATAATGTCAGGGTTAAGAGTATGGGTTCTGCAGTTTGATTTGAATCCAGCCTCTACGACTTATGAACTAAATCACATTAATCAAGTCATCCAGTACTTCATCTATTTAACAGGAAAACTAATCTTACCTCCTAAGGTTGTTATGAAAATTAATAATACCTTTAAAGGACCAGGCCAACGCCCAACACACTGTAGAAGGATTAATAAATGTTAGCCATTGTCATTATTATCACGTGGCCACTCTGATACAGGCAAGTCAATTTGGTTTCTCTACCAGAGGCTATGCTTTTGCCTTCACTATTTTTGACTCCTCAACCACAAACTGTTAGAGGTGGAATGGGTCTCAGAGAGGATTGAAGGCTTGGCTCAATCCTCTCCTCCTTTGATCATTCCACTGGGCATCTAGTACGAAACTAAAACAAGTGCACATATAGTACACAAATAGTCATTTTTAAATATTTGTTGAGTAAGTATGTTAAATGCTAAAGAAATGTGTAGTTAGTATGTAGTTGTGTCTCCTATTATTTCTGAAATATTAATAAATTATATCTATCTAAAATAAAACTATTTCTAAACAATGCCCAATAGAGTCTGAGGTATTCAAGACAGGAGTAAAAAAAACATCTAATACATTACTTGGTAACTTTCCTCAAAATGATTCAACTAACTATATACACTGTATCTTTTTAGCTACTTATACCTTACTGAAGGTATCTATGTTTTCTGTCGTATTGGGTCAATGCTTATAAATTAGTGCTAAATGTACAGTAATGAATTCCACAAATTTTTAATATAAAATAGTAAAAGTATTATCAAAGGAATGTGTAAAAAGATAGTAAGATTTAGAAGCTGTTGAAAAGCTAGCAAAGTTCTAGTTCTCTCCTTGCACTTTAATCCCTCCTTCCCCGGAAAGCAATCCATACATAACCATGTATTTATTTCCCCCATGGGATTTTTAAAACTAGAAGGGCTTCCCTTTCCATTCCCTAAAGTCCTATTGAGTTCTGCATGAGAAGATGAGGCCCAGAAAGTCCAGATAATTAGCCTGCCGGTACAACAACCAGGACTTGGAATTGAACCTAGTGTTCCTTGGAATTGAACTTAGTGTTCCTGACACTTAGGTCAATGCTCTTTTCATTATATCACACATCATTTCATGACTGACTTGTTTCCACGCTACATAATCCAGAATACGAAATTAACCAAATCACAGGAACTCCTTACAAAACAATTGAATATAATCACATGATGTGAACACTATGATATTTGTGGCTATTTTCAGGAACTTGTGTGAGGAATAAGGGTTTCAAATCATAATTAAAACACTTCTATTACATTTGTTCTGGAAATCATGCTTCCCCTAAAATCATCTCTGCAGCCTCCTCCCCAAAAATAGGCTAAGCAATCCATGTCACAGATAAAAATGTCATCTATTCCAGGCTCATCAGCGTATGTTAGAAGCTGTTCCTAATATAGAATCATAGACTTTTTGGAGTTGGAAAGAACCTTAAAGATCACCTCTCACTTTACAGAGAAAACTAATACCCAACAGGGACTTATCCAAGGTCAAAATATCTGTTCAAGAACCCAGGTCCTAAATAGAAAGTTCTCAAAAGAAAATTTCAGGGAAAAACACAACATTTAGTGGAACACCTTAGCTTCTCCCTTTATATCTACTTCTTAAGTACAACTTCTTGCATGGGGAACTTTTGAAATTTAAGAAAAGAAAGCAAAACAAAGAACTAAGCCAACTTTTTTCCTGTTTTTTTTTTTTTTTTTTTTTTTTAAGTTTACAGCCAAATCACTGAGCCTTAAAACTTACCACAAGTTAAAGTGGATCCTGGCAAGAATCTCAGACTGTAACATTTTGTAAAGACAAATGCATACAGATTAAAAGTAAAAGGAGAAAAGACACACACAAATTGACAAGCTATAGTATTTTTGTCTCTGTAAAAAAATTACAGAGAATTGCTTATAACGAGGCAAACTTTAAAAGCACCCAGTTTTTAAGAAAGAATTTTAATCACCATACATATAATTACACAAGGATGTCAATACATTTTGAAATTTTACTTCGGTCACAGTGATTAAGGGAAGCTGAAAGTTCTTTTTAGTGTTCTTTTACATATCTTAAGTCGTATTAAAAATAATTTTAATAAAATCTTTTACCAAACTTTAATAAATGCAAAAATGTTTATCCAATCCTTAAAATAAAAATTGTAAGCTATATTATCTAGCCATGTTTTCAAGAATATATGAAAATAGACTATTCATGAAGGTTAATGCCTGAAAAGTACTAGATTTACATCTTTTCCCCCCAGTGAAAAAGCACACTAGATAAGCCAATTTACCTGGAGGAATATGTTTCTTAACTCATGAGGATCACCTCGCTTGGTTGTATGCACCTGTAAGGGGAAAAAAAAAACAAAAAAAAAAAACAGCCAGTTAATGCTTCACTAGACGCACATAATTTCTTCAGATTAGAATTCACAGATGCCAACAATCAATGCTCTTATCTTTTATAAGGGCAGTTAGTTTAAAACAAACCAAAAGCACTAATACTGATAAGAACTGTCAAACTGGAGATCCGTGACTACAGGGTGGAAAGACAAGTGTGAAAGCCTAAAACAGAGAAAATTTACCAGATATATTTAATCTGGTTTGGAAAGGGGAGGCGGTGAGAATCTATTACTTGACTCCACTTTCATTAGCAACCACCCACCTTCAAATCAAGAGGCCAGCAAGAGTAGATCAACGAAGCTGAAACACCCAAATTTATCGCGTGGCCTAGGAGCCTTTCTTCCCCATGGAAAGCAATCCAAAATATAATTATCTCCGCGCCCCTCTCTTTCACCACTCAACCTTAAATATGAAAGGCTGCTTCTGTTTCCAAATACTTTCGCTACCCTGGCACCTGCAGCGCAAACGCCGGGCAGTGCCTCCGGCAACCACTGAAGCCCCATATTGCTCAATTACGCCCTCCCCCACCGCAATACACAGATGCCTTAGGTAGCCCGACTTTGCATGCCACTTCATTCTCTTTGCGATGCCCTCCAACTCCGGGCTCACAAACCCATGCACTTAGAGCAAGACACTGCTCTTTCTTCACCGACCCGTGGTCCTCACAAGCCCCTCCAACTCAAAATCCCTCCTCCTTCCCCTCCCCCAACCAGGCATCTTCTCCCTCCGGTCCAAGCCCCGCACAGCTCTACCACCCTCGGTAGAGCTCAGGACACGTTATCTAAGAACCAGGCAAAGAAAGAAATGGGAAGGAGTGAGGGGCTTCAGGCAAGGTCCCCAGAATGTCTCTTAATGCAAAAAGAGAGCAGCAGAGAGTTGAAGTCACCTTGACCGCCATGCTGTGCTCGGAAGCCGGGGACGAGCAAGGGAGCGAGCAGGGCCCAGCTGTCAGGGTGCGCGCGCGCCGCCTCCCGGACCGCCCCGAACTCCCGCGCGCCGGCGCCGCGCGCGTCCCTATGCAAATAAGTTGGGGGCGGGCCGGGCGGGGAGAGGGCTGGGCACCCGGTCCTGAAAAGGGAGCTGGCCCGGGGCCTCCGAGCGGGGGCGGGGCGGGGCGGGGCGGGGCGGGGCGGGGCGGGGCCACCCGGGGCCACCCCCCCTCGCTGAGGTACTGGAAGCATCTCCCGGAGGGAAGCATCTCCGGGAGGGAAGCCTGGAGTGCGGGCCAGGGGATTCCGATGCGCCTGCTGGTTGCTGACTGTGGCGGCGCCGCCAGGAAAGCCCCAGGTTGCCTAAGGACTCTTAGTGGGTGTGGCTTTGGGCACCAACTTCAGCCCAAATCCTTTCACCCTGAGATTTAGAGGAAGACTTGGGGCCTAGGTGGAGCAAGATTTCAAAGGCTCAAAGAACATATTCCATTAATAATAATAATGATAATAAATGACTTAATTAATGACAACTGATGGCAAATACTAACAATAGAACATTGGGAGCCAGTCACTCTAGGGAAAACCTAAGTAAACATAACTTGAGAAATACACCCTTAAATGGCAGGGGATGAATACACTCAACATATTTGTGCTTCGTGTACTATTATAAAGCTTTCTTAGACGCCATTCATATTCCCAGTCACCGAAATCCTTTGTGTAATGAGGTGCAGCACAAACGTGAGTGGGAAAATAATCCATTTGTCTTAGACTGGGCTGACACTGAATCCTGGCCCACTGTGCCCCTACCGAAATATTTCCAGTCCTACCTAAGTCGTAGTAGCTGGCCCTTGAACAAAAATAATATATCTAAAACTGAGTCTTGCCATTATGATTATATTGAGTCACATTCATTCAACAAATATTTATTGGGCAGCTAGACACAGTTCTGATTGATAACATACAGTCCCTACCCTCTAGAAATTTACAGATGGTAAATGCTTTCACACAATCCCAACCATAAGTGTATTTTTTTTGTGTCTTTAAACCAAGCATGCTTCCTGATTAAAAAAAAAAAAAAAAAGTAACAACTTCAAGATTTATCTTAACCTCATTTAGCTCTGTAACAACTTCAAGATTTATCTTAACCTCACTTAGCTCTGTAATCCCTCTCCACCTTCTTTTACATTTCCAATTGAATCTCATAGGCGGCTTCTCCTTTTTCTCCAGTCTCACTAATCACAGTAGTGTAAAGGATTCAAGTTAACAGAAATGAGGAAAAAGGAGTGGCAAGCAACAATTGTTGATAAGGAATGCTACATGACTAGTACTCCTAAAATGAGTTTTTCTGCTGCAGTTGATTTAACTGTCATCACCATTAACATCTTTCTTTAATCTGTTCAAAGTTCTTTAACAATGCAATTGGAAATAAGGATGTACAAATTCACATTTTGTTCTGTTAGCACCTTATGACCCCGATACTCTGTTCTCTTAAGTCATGAAGTTTCTCAAAGTAGGAATCTCCAGCTATTTAGTTACTTTGCAAGGGAAGGATGTCTGTTTAGTAGCCCAGAGTCCTTAAGTTTGAATAAAATACTTAGGTGAAAAAAGGTATTTATTTATAATGAAGGAATTGTATTCTACTGGAACTATTGTTATTGTGTTTCTTAAAAGTTACATACCAATATAGTAATACATAACTCTTTAAGTTTCAAATAATATTTTTAAACAAGAAATAATTTTATTTTTAATATATTATTTTATTTTATTTTTGGTCAGTTACAGTTGTCCCAGTTTTCCCAGTGACTCTTCCCTGCCCCACCCCGCTCATTACCTCTCCATTCCACCGCCACAGTCAGACCCCACCCTGTTATCCACATACTTGTTCTTTGACTAGACCCTTCTTCTTTCTGTTTTCCTCCTCCTACCTCCCCTCTGATCACTGTAAGTTTGCTCCTTATTTCCATGTTTCTGGTTCTATTTTGCTCATTTCTTTGTTTTGTTCATTAGGTTCCACTTAGAGGTGAGATCAGGAGGTATTTGTCTTTTGCTACCTGGCTTATTTCACTAAGCATAATATACTCTCCATTTCCACCATGCTGTCACAAAAGGTAGGAGTTCCTCCTTGCCTTCTGCTGCATAGTATTCCATTGTGTAGATGTGTCATATTTTTTTAATCCATTCATCCACTGATGAACACTAAGGCTGTTTCCAGTACTTAGCTCTTATAGATAGCACTGCTATGAATAGGGGTGCATAATTTCTTTTCAATTGATACGTCAGAATTCTTAGGGTATATTCCTAGCAGTGAAATCACTGAGTCAAAAGGCAGTTCCATTTTTTAATTTTTTGAGGAAATTCCATACTGTTTTCCACATTGGCTGCACCATTCTGCATTCCCACCAACAGTGCCCTAGGGTTCTCTTTTCTCCACATCGTTGGCCAGCACTTGTTGTTTGTTGATTTGTTAATGACAGTCATTCAGACAGGTGTGAGGTGGTATCTTATTGTGCTGTTAATTTGCATCTCTCTGATGGCTAGTGAGGTTGAGCATTCTTTCATAGTCTATGGTCCCTTTGTATGTCCTCCTTGAACAAGTGTCTGTTCAGGTCCTTTGCCAAGCAAGAAATAATTTTAAAATTGTGGAACAAGTTGAAAACTTAATAATTAAGATACTCTATAAAGAATGACATTTCAGCCCTGGCTGGTGGCTCAGTGGATTGGTGCCAGCCTGCAAACCCAAAGGTCATTGGTTTGATTCCCAGTCAGGGCACATAACCAGGTTGCAAGCCAGGTCTCCAGCTAGGTCCACAGCTGGAGGCAGATGAAAGGCAACCATACATTGATGTTTCTCTCTCTTTCTTCCTCTCTCCCTGCCCTTTTCTAAAAGTAATGAATAAAAAATATTTTAAAAAAAGAATGACATTTCGGAAAGCAAAATTGGAAGTTAAAGGCCAAAAGAGTAATTGAAAATATATTGTCATAAACAGTCACATTTTAGAATTGGTTTCAGAAAAGACTCGATGCATGGCTTCACTGAGCTGGGGATTTAAATCTGCTTGTGGAGTTGTTGCCTATGAAAATAATATATTACCCCCAGATGCAAAACTGAAATATGAGCTTACTAACCAACCCACACATGCATGTCTTCAACTTCCGGGCAGCTTACATCATTTTGCTTCAAAGCCAGCCAGGCACTTTGTGTGTGAAAGTTAGAATTACTCTAATGCTTAGTGCCCTCATAAACTAAAATGTAATTATTAAGACAAGAGGCAAATTCCAATAAGCCTATCCCCCCAAACTCCTGGACCTCCTTCCATCTTTAATAACATACCATTCTGTTTATATTCTAACTTCCTTTTATTATTTTACTGATATGAGTACATTTGTATTTGTTTCCATATCCTGCACAGCTGCTATGGATGTCACTTTGCAAGTAAACGAAGTTGTGTACCAACACTGACTAATTAAAACAGGAGCAGAGCTCTTCCTAGTTAAAGGTACACATGTCATCACTATGATGGGAAATAAGTCAGACTTTATGAAGTCAGACTTCATCAAAATGAAGCTCACTTAACATATTTAAAATAAATAGCATGATCCGACCTTGGTGCATGTGTGTGCACACACACACACACGCACATACACTCACACAAAGGATTATTCATATGTATAGTGGTTTTGGCCTATACCTAGAAGTATAAAATGGTTCTCTACATTTTAGTGGAATATTGCAAAATTTAGAAGTTTTAGAAACTGTACTATTAACTCCTCCGTAAGAGACCGTATGGGGAAATAGAAGGCACTAGGCTGAGGAAAAATATTGTTGGGGTCCCCCTAGGAAGGTGTCAGGGCATGGAGCCTCATGCAGACCAGGCCAAGCCAGTAAGACCTGAAAAAGCTGGATGCATACAGGCCCCAGTACTCCAAGGGGGACCCCGAGTATGAATCTGGCCTTGGGAATATTCCATACATCCTTTGAAGTCTGCCCTGTGACCTGAATGTCCTTGACTTGTGTATTGTGCCTGCAGTAGATGTTAAACCTTAACCCACATGTAATCTAACCCTCCCTAAAATTCCATGCACCACCTGGAGTTCTTGGAGTCACCTTGTCTAACAGACAATAGCCTGAAGCAGATGGTCACATTCCTTCTATTGTTATCTAAACTTAACCACTCCCTTTCTTTTGAATACTCTTCTGTGGAAATGACTTGTGGTGTGTACATGCATCCACAACCTTCTGTAATCAATAAAAACCTTCAGGGATGGGCCATCAAGGCCTTTGTCAATCAGACACTGGTCAGCCTTCTCTCCCTTAGCATGAGCTGCCCAGGAAGGTTCATTTCATCTGTGGTACCAGAGGATCTCTGTGGGTCAGGGGCCCCCACAAATATGAAGGGTTAAATGTCCAAGTTTGAGCAAATTATGTTCTAGTTGGTAGACTAACCTGAAAATCATTAAATCAGAAATTATTATTTCAACCAAGCTACTTTTAGTTAGATACAAGGGGGAAAATGACATGTTTAAAGCATCTCTATACTGTAAAAGTGTGTTATACTCCCTCTAACTGACATTTTCTCTAATCGGAATAAATTCTCATCTTGGTGGAGAGGGAGGATGGGGCATCAAAAATCTGATGAAATAGTTGCACTCTTGAAATTATGTCTTCCTAAACTGCTCTTCCTCACAACCTGACTCTAAGTCTTATAAATTATGCAACGAGAACGACAGTGACCTTATTTTTGGATCACAGTCTTCTTTATTCCCTGTGGAGGAAGTGACAACTAGTTTTCTTTTCAATGGATTTTGGAAGAAATTCATGGAATGAGCTGCTCTAGATGTTTAAGGTTGTGAGTGCCTTATCACTATACTAGTCATGTAAAAGCTAGTATTTAGTGGGAAACCTTATGATTAAATGGAGAATGGAACTGTATGAGCTTTAATGCTTCTTTCAACACTCTAATGGAATGATTTGGAATGAGCCAAATTTTCTGTAATAAACATTTATTGAGTGCCTTGTATTTGTACTAAATTCACTGTTGTAGCTGTATAAAATATAAGAAAAATAAATAGCATGAGTTCCATGGAGAATATTTTATTGTGGCACTGTTACAATTCATTTTTTAAAATATTTTATTTATTATTTTTAGAGAGAGGGGAAGGGAGAGGGAGAGAAGGAGAGAAACGTCAATGTATGGTTGCCTTTCATTTGCCTCCAGCTACATACCTGGCTAAGGACCTGGCTTGCAACCTGATTATGTGTGCCCTGGCTGGAAATTGAACCAGTGACCTTTGGGTTCGCAGACTAGTGCCTTATTCACGGTGCTACCAGCCAGGGCTTCAATTCACTTTTTTAATGAATAAAGCTGAAAGTATGATACCAAAACCTTTTGCATGTGCCCAAGGCCAAGGCAACATTAGGCCTTGAGATAAAAATAACTGTGGTTGTCACATATTCCCATTTCAACCAAAAGTATATATCCTGAGGAGTCCCTCAGCAGCCCATAAATATTCTACCCCTGAAGATTTACTTGGATCTGGGTTTTGCCTCCCTTCTACTTAGAGGTCAATAAGAAAGGACACTTTGAATCTGATCCAAAGTAAAGAAAATATTTACTTTCTGAAACAGAATAAAGTTAGATGATTTACACAACTAGCTTCAAGGTTTACTATAAAGCTAAAGACTTCAATACAGGAGGTTCAAAAATAATGTCATTTTGCTCAACATCTTTTGTTACAACGCTGGTGAGAAAGACAAATCAATTCTCCATCCAGGGCCATGGGTTCTCATCATGTCTGTGTGGGTTTTCTCTGAGGACCTTGGTTTTCTCCCACATTCCAAAGATGTGCACAGCTGGTGAACTTGTCCTAGTCTGGGAGTGAGTGTGGGTGTAGATGAGTGTACCCTTCAATGGAAGGGCATTCGGGCCAGGGTGGGTCCTCGCCTTGTGGCCTGAGCTGACACCAGGATAGGCTCCTAGCCACCTACAACCCTGAACTGAGATAAGCAGGTTGGAAAAATAATGATCTTTTTCTTATTCATCTTTTTTAAATGTATGTATAGCTCACATTTATTTTAATGTTTAATATGAGACATGTTTTGAATCTTTATTTAGAAGTTTGGTGATATTTTTGTGACCAGGAATATGCTGTAGGAACGTAACTGTTATTTATATTATGATAAAACTAGTTTCGTTATATATCGTTTCACTTAAAGCTGCAATTTCTAAGAACCTACAAATGATATTAAGTGAAGAGTTACTATGCAGTGTAGTATTGGCTGGAATAAGGACTGATAAATAGATCAATAAACAGAATGGAGAGCTAAAAAATAAATACAAAATTATAAAGTCATTTGATTTCTAACAAAGATGACAAATTAATTCAATGGGACAAGAAGAACTCTTTCAACAAGTGACATAGAATAAGTAAATATTCATGTGGGAAAACAAATAAACTTCAACCTCTACCTCAAAACACACTAAAATTAATTTGAGATGAACCATAGACTTAAATGCAAAAGCTAAAATCATAAAGCTTTTAGTAGAACATACAAAAGAATATCTTTTTGATTCAGAAGTAAAGTTTTTAGTCAAGACATAAAAAGCAATTACCATAAGTTAAGAAATTGATAAATTAACTTTTATTAAAACTACAAATTTCTACCCACCAAAGTATAGCATGAGAAAATTAATAAGCAAGCCACAATCTGAAAGAAAAATTTGTAAAACATATATATAACAAAACATATATTTGGGACATAAAGAACTCCTAAAACTGCCCTGGCTGGTAGCACAGTGGATAAGGTGCCGGCCTGCGAACCCAAAGGTCGTAGGTTTGATTCCCCAGCCAGGGCACATAACCAGGTTGCAAACCAGGTCTCCAGTCAGGTCTGTGGCTGGAGGCAGGTGAAATGCAACCATACATTGATGTCTCTCTCCCTCTCTGTCTCTCTCCCTTCCTCTCTGTCTGAAAATAATGAAATAAAATCTTTAAAAAAAAAAAAAAAAAAGAACTCCTAAAACTTATTAATAACTAAACAACCTAGTTTAAAAAAGGGCAGAAGACTTGAACAAACACTTCACAAAAGAAGGCATATAGCAAATAAGCACATGAAAAACTGTACATCAGAACCAGAGACATGGAAACAAGGAACAGACTGACAGTGTCCAGAGGGGATGGGTGAGAAGAAGCTTTATACATTTCTTTCTGTGTAAATTTTTCCTCAAAAAAAAAAAAAAATCTATGAATAAATATTGAACTCTAGCTAATGGCATGAAGTATTTAGGGGGAAGTATTTAAATTTATTCTTAAATGATAAAGGAAGTAAGAAAGATTTATGGATGAGTAGAGAGATAGATGAAGAAATAGATAAATATGATATCTAACTGGGAGATATTTGGGAATTCACTGTAAAAATTCTTTCAAATTTTTATAAATTTGGGGAAAATTGTGCTGGATCTTTGTGTCACTAAGGATTGTTATTCAGTTATGTAATTCTGTTGTTTGAGTGGAAATTGCAACAGAACTTGTTTCTTAAACACTAATTGGAGAGTAGGAATAAGAAACTGAAACTGCTTGACTGATAATCTATCTCTGTTATGAGCAGGGGAATCTGAAAACTATACTGCACTGAAAAAATGAAGAATTCTAAACATAGATTCAGATAGTATGTTTATGTGTATGTATGAGTCTGGTCTAATAGTTAACACAGGAAAAGAAGAGGAAGAATGTGAAAGTATATTTGCAAACATACTGACAGAAACCCAGGAAGATACCAGACTTAGAATCTGTAGCCTACTCTGGAACTCTCCTTCTGTAGTTTACCAGGAGTGCAGATGTACACTGAGAAACTCAGGACTATTGTGGGAAATACTGTACAACGGGTCATTGTGTCCTTGGATCGCCCTGTTGGAGGAAGGAGAACTGATTGTAGAATGAAATCAACTCCAGTGAGTAGGGAATTTCCAAAAATGTTTTCATGGCATTTTTTCCATAATCACAAAGATTTTTGAACATTTATGCTACTTCTTTTTGCTAGGAATATTTTACTCCACATTTATTCCAATTTGCCTATCCTCTAAGATACAGCTCAAAAATCTCCTCCTCCAGCAAATAATCCTTAACCCCTTTCCGCATCTGGGGTAGCACTCCTCCACCCCATGCATAGATTTATCGTGCTGTACTATAATTAACTCTTTGCTTATCTTCTCTTCCACTGATGGCTTTCAAACTTTATTGACCCAGGCCTGTGTAGTAAAAAGTATATTTTTATCACAACCCCAGTACATAGTGAAATAAAAATTTCATTAAACAACACTGAACTTTACTATATACAATATACTCTGATATCTACTTTCCATTACTATTTTTTTTTTTTTTTTGTAATTCTGGTTTAAACATATTGAATTGGTTTCATGACCAGTAGTTTAAAAATACTGCAATAGACTGTGAGCTCACATAGATTCTCGAGCATGGTAGATGCTTAGTATAAGTAAGGAAAAGATGAAACAAAAGTCTCAATATCCCTAGCAAGTAGCATAGAACTAGGCATGTAGCAGCTGCACATAAAAATGATTAAGACCCCTGACTGGTGGCTCAGTGGATGGGCGCTGGCCTGTGAACCCAAAGGTCGCTGGTTTGATTCCCAGCCAGGGCACATAACCAGGTTGCAAGCCAGGCCTCCAGCCAGGTCTATAGCTAGAGGCATGTGAAAGGCAACCATACATTGATGTTTCTCTCCCTTTCTTCCTCTCTCCCTGCCCTTTTCTCTCTGAAAATAATAAATAAAAGTCTTTAAAACAATTATTAAGAAAGAATAAAGGACAGACCATCTTTCTTCATGAATCACCTCCCCCCATCACTTCTTTTTTGGAAAACATGCGTTTCTTACAAAACATTCAATTAAGATGAAAACATAGCCATGTAAGCACAGATACACTAACAGGCAAAACTGGAGACAGAACTTTAAAAACCGTTGAGATTGAAGGACAGAATGAGTAGAGAGGTATGACTGCTAAAGGCCCATTGTTAGACCTTCCCAAAATGGCCTAACGTGGTAAAGTTACCAGGGTCTGAGATCTGGTTTCCTGTTGTATAGGTCAGAAATCATCTTGTAAATGGCCTGAAGATTGCTTAAGCTAACCAAATTCACAAGACATTGATGCAGAGTTACTCATATTTATTATTGAGTGCTTACAGTATAACAGACAATGTTCCAAGCACTTTATTTGAAACAACCTTGCAAAGCAGAGTTATCCCATGTTATCTCCATTTCAAAGATAAGGAAACAGAGATTGAGAAATTAAGCAACTTTCCCAAAGTTATAAAGCTAATAAGTGGTAATTAAAAGGTAAGTAAAAGGATTGTAACAAAAATGTGAAAAATCTCCCGGAAAGTAGAATAATACACAAAGAAAGGAAGGAAAAAGTTTGAATATAGAGATCTCACCCAAGAGGCATGAAAATTGACGACTAGGAGTTCATAGAAAATACACATTCAAAACGGTGGGGAAGAAATTAACAAAGAAATAAGAGAATTTTACTAATCCAAAAGATGAATCTTTTTTTAAAGATTTTATTTATTACTTTTAGAGAGAGGGGGAAGGGAGAGAGGCAGAGAGGGAGAGAAACATCAGTGTATGGTTGCCTTTCACCTGCCTCCAGCTACAGACCTGGCTGGAGACCTGACTTGCAACCTGGTTATGTGCCCTGGTTAGGAGTCGAACCAGCAACCTTTGGGTTCGCAGGCCAGCGCCTATGCACTGTAAGAGAATATCCTATAGTCAGAAAGTACAGATTCATGAACCAAGTGGAAGAGGTGAAAATGGCCCCTTTCAAGGTTCCTGAAGAAATTTTTTCCTCCCTTCCAACTTTAGGCTCATGATTCTGAGGTCCTGTATCCAAAGGAGGAATGATTCCATCAGGAAACACCATCAAAGTTCAGGTGAATTAGAAACTGGGACTCTTCCCTGTAGAATTAAAGGCAGAAAAGGGTTACTACAGCCATGTGGTGATAAATCTCCATCATCAAAAGGAAATTAGGTTGCTGCTCTACAATGAGACAAAGATAATTATGTTTAAAACCCTACTGAGGCAACTCAAAGACAGCCAACTTAACACAGATAAATTGATAGTGGTCTCAGGTCATTTGGGAATTAAGGTTTAGGCACTGCACTAGATAAAGAATTAGATCTAGTGAAGGTGCTTAGAGGGATCAGAGACATGCAATGAAGGGCCAAAAAAGAAAGTCATGACGACCAACTTAGGACTCATCATTACCCACAGAAAGGAGTTCCATAGCAAGTACACTATATTATTCTCACTCCTCACACCAATCCCACTTTATTTAAGAGCATTGGCATTGGCTTTTATATTTTATAAGATTTTATTTATTTTTAGAGAGAGGGGAAGGGAAGGAGAACAAGAGGGAGAGAAACATCAGTTGGTTGCCTCTTGCAAGCCCCCAGCCGGGACCTGGCCCATAACTCAGGCATGTGCCCTGACCGGGAATTGAACTGGAGACCTTCTGGTTTGTAGGATGATGTTCGATCCACTGAGCCACACCAGTCAGGGCAGCATTGACTAACATTTTAAATTTCATCATGCTGGGATGATATGCTAGCTAATAAGACTATGTGTGTCCATTGTATTGGAGACATTGATTGTCACACAAAAGATTGTCATACTTGATTTTCTTATAGGTCAAGTGATACCAGGAAGATATTGGGGTTTGAATTGCTTTTGCAATGTTCTACCCAGAAGTGAAGCCTAATGACAAAGGAGACAACAGTAGAAAGGATCCAGATTTTCCCTTTCAGGGAATTAATACAATGTGAAGGCCTCCTTTTGCCAAGAAATTAATAATTAAGAGACAGTGAGAGCATTGATGGCAGTTAATGTCAGCTGAAGAAGCAGAGATTACCCTAAACAGAGAGTAGTAAAATAACAAGATTCATTTATCCTCTATTCTACATCTAGCTCCTAACACTAAAAGAGTTAGCCTTGAAAAGGAAAGAGGAAAAAATATCCTAGAACGAGACACTCTTCCCAGCCTAATCTTTAGGGGTTTGGAGAGGGAGAATGAGTGAAAACTTAACTATACGCTTCCTCATTTCAGTTCTCTGTAGCTAAACATCTGACCAGCAATGGAGGAGGTTTTAAAATACTTAAGTTTTAAAATAGGCCAGGCTAGACTTTGTGTAAGCTAAAAGACCAGGAGGAGAGAGTATGCAACATAGTACAGTAGGAGAACTGACTAGAGGAAAATTAGACATTTTGTGTTCATACCTCCACCAAATTCAGATTCTTCAGCAACTTGGTCACATAAAAGCAAGAGTATTATGTACTTTGTGATATAATATTAAGTGAACCAATCAGAACTTGACTTTGTACATATGTGGCAAGTATCATTATATGAGTAACCTGAATATATTAAACAAGCAGATAAGTGAATTTTCTCTAAATCACAATTTTAAATAGCAATATAGTATATATAACTAATCCTATTATTATACTTCTTTTTGCCATTTGTTTTAAGAAATAAGTTTAGTAATATTGCTTTTCATAAGCACATGTTAGATTATGGATATTTGGTCACCCTCTGTGGACTTACAAATTTTATAGGTTTGTTGTTGCTTTAGGGGGTTTTATGGTTGCTGTTTTCAAAGTATTTAAATAATGAAGACTAAATAGAATGTGATCTTTCAGATCCTTCCTTTTCCATTAAAAATTGAGTATTATGAGCCCTGGCTGGTGGCTCAGTAGATAGGTGCCAGCCTTCAAACCCAAAGGTCACTGGTTCTATTCGTAGCCAAGGCGCATAACCAGGTTGCAAGCCAACCTCCAGCCAGGTCTGTAACTGGAGGCAGGTGAGAGACAACCATACGGTGATGTTTTTCTCCTTTTCTTCCTCCCTCCCTGCCCTTCTCTCTAAAAATAATGAATAAAATCCTCTTTAAAAATTGAGTTTTATGCTTGACTTTTTTCATAATCTGCAATCATTTCAGTTTGCAGGGAGTCTATATGCATAATTGTTAATAGTGTGGATATTTCAGAGAACATGTCTTTGAACCTCTAGTGAAGATTCCTTTAGGCTCATCTGATGTGAAATCACCTATTCTACCCTCTCCTATCTAACTCTACTTTCTATAGCATCATTGGTAATAATTGTAGGAGAACTCTAATTTATGAAGTATTCCTCCCACATTGGAATATTTTGGGACACTGAAGCAGGGTAAGAATCTTCTGTAATTATCTGTAGGATATTTATCTCATACCTGGGAATAGCCTAACCCCTTCTCAATCCAAATTTGGTAAAAGATAAAAAGTTTGTGACTTTTAAAAAATCTCTGTCTTATATGACCTTGCTGGAAAAGATACATGAAATAGATGTCATAAAATTAAAGTAAGGTTCATCAAAGAATGGCATTTAAAATTACAGCTGTTAGTCTAATCTGTCTCAATAATGATTTTGGTAAGTATTTTATCTACCTTTAATAAGTTAATAACTTGTCATAATGTACTAAACATATAACTGCAATTTTCATTTGTGCTTACATAAGGGCTCAAATATAAATAAATCTCCTAATAGTAAATAAAACTGCCATTTGGCATTTAAACATATTATCTAATTTACTTATCTAAACAGAAAGTACAGTAAAACCTAAAATGATTAAATCATACTGATACTATTTGAATGAACTGGATATTTGTCATCTCCCTGTAGCAGCTCTTCTGTGCATTTTACTTAAAGGAATAATTTGTTTTATTTTTTATTTTTTAAGTATTTTTTATTTCATTATTTTTAGAAGGCGGGGAAGGGAGAGAGGCAGAGAGGGAGAGAGACATCATTGTATGGTTGCTTTTCACCTGCCTCAAGCCACAGACCTGACTGGAGACCTGGTTTGCAACCTTGTTATGTGCCCTGGCTGGGGAATCGAACCTGCGACCTTTGGGTTCACAGGCCGGCACCCTATCCACTGTGCTACCAGCCAGGGCCTTAAAGGAATAATTTGAGTTCAAAATCTGAGAACCGAAGAACTTGAAAGTTCACTTGAAATGAAAAAATAGCAAAAATCTTTACCAAATTTAAAAAATATATGATTTAGCTCAGCAGGGCTCTGTCTATCCAAGGACAATACAGATGTACAACCATAATTTTTTGAAAAATCAAATTTCTTCCTGGTCTTTTTTTTGTAATTCTAGTTTAACAAAACATATTTTTAAATGTTATAATTATGTTAATATTTTAGAAACCCCTTAAAATGATTCTTAAAACTTTTTTTTTAGAGCTCTCTCTTTTTATTATAGTGAAATTCACATAGCATAAAATCCAGCATTTCCACCATCTTAACACATTGTTGACCAGCAGTTTTATACAAGAGCTAATGCAATAGCAAACACGAGTTACCTTGTGTAACAAACTACGTCCATCTGTTCATTAAAGCGTACAATTTAGCAAGATTCTTACAACTTTTTAAAAGTGGAAGTTATTATTTCTCCTGAGTATTTGGTCTTAAATGAGAATATTGCATGTATTCTTAATGTTAACCCAGTATGTAATAAATAGATAAGCACATTTATAGAGGAATTGTTCTTAAGGGCCAGTGGGCCTAAGAGGAGAGGATATGGGCAAGCTTAAATATAAATGCATTTAAAGGGAGAAGGGAGCTCAGGAGCAGGCAGCAGACCAGGTCTGCATGAGGAGCAGACGAGTAGGAAGGCAAGAAGTGTCACCTTCCTCACCAGCCAGCTCACAGCAATTTGTTCTCTTCCTGGGGAGCGTGCCAATGCCTGGTCTGACCCAAACCCTGTCCCCAAATGGCAAGAACATCATCATCCAAGATAATGGGACCATCATTCCTTTCCGATGCGCACGTTGCACAGGGAGTGTTTCTATAGGTGGGAATGGCAGTCAATGTGTATTCTACCTTGATAAAGCAAGAGACTATGAGCAGACATGACATGATTGCATAAGTTAATGACATACACAAAAATGGTATAGCTTTGTTCATGGGTGGCCTATTGCTATTTCATGGGCATGCTCTTTCAGGGCTGCATTAGTTTGAAGAAAGTAAAATCTCAAGTAAAGTTGGAGCATGAGTATATTCACAATTTTAAACTTCAAGCATCATTTAAATGAACAAATGTTGATAAGGTAATTTCAGTGGAGAAACTGGTGAAAGGGCGTTTCCATGACAATCTGGGTTTCATTCAGTGGTTGAAGAAGCTCTATGATACTTAAAACGATAGGATGAAGTTGGAAAGTGTAAAACAATGGTAATTTGATATATGGTATTTATATTGGCATTTCTCAAACCAACATCACTAGATGTCACATACATTTGTGGTATTTTGATGTTTGCAAGTCTAATCTTTGAACATAAATTTGGTAAAATAATACATTGGAACAAAAAAGAAAAGATACTTGATATGAAAGCTATAATGATAGTGACTGGTTTTATAGGGAAAAACATGGAGTCTGTTTCTTCCTTTACTCAAAATGCTAAAGGGGAAAAAAGAATAGAATCAGAACTAGGACTTCAGGCCCAGCAGTGTTCAGACATCAACATGTCAGGCAGCCACACAGTACGCTGTCAGTGTTCTCCTTTGTGAATGTTTTTAAAAACTATCTCAACTTGGCCCTCTAACTGCTTGCCCTTGCCCTCCTCCACCCAGGTTGTAATGTTGTCTTCTTTCATGGGGTCCTCTTTGGTGGGCAGCCCCTCTCCTCAAGAAGCTGTCATCAGTTACCTGCTGTCCAGAGGGATCTGCATAGGTACAGGTCTTCCTGCTTCCAGTGTGAGTTTCAGCATCAGCCCTGTCATCCACACTAGGGGATTCCTACCTGAATGACTGCAGGGTGCACAGCCCCAGTGTTAGGGTCTGCATCATGCTGCATGCCTGCTAGACGGGACGACCTTTGAATAGGAGAATAATTCCGAGGAGGCATCATGAGTCTGAAATCTAGTGTTGACACTGGAGTGACAGCACAGTATATTCTATGACTCCCAGTACCTTCTGGAATAAGGCATGTCCTTTCTTGAGTACTGCAACCCTCCTTTTAATTGACCTTTGTTAACCCAAGGAAAACACTGATGAATTAAAAGCATTCTTTATTTTTAAAAACCATTTGCTTAGTATCTTTCCAAATCTTTGCCTCTTTATTTTTTTCCCTTTGACAGATAGTATCCCTTCCTAAATCATTCATTTCACTTGGTTTCTAACATTAGATTCAGCTTCAACTTGTTATTTGACTTAGCAGGTGCAACAAAAAACAACAAACAAGTGTGCCCACCCCACTTTCCTCTTAACTGAAAAGTTTGAAGTAAATTTTTGAATTATGTATCATAAAATAAATAAATGTATTTAATACAAAAGCTAATCTGAATAAAAACCTCTAGTAAATACTAGTAAAAGAATTTGTCCTCATTTTAAGTAAGAACTCAAGGATGAGCCCTGACTGGTGGCACAGTGGATAAAGCGCCAGCCTGCGAACCCAGAGGTCAACTGGTTCAATTCCCCAGCCAGGGCACATAATGAGGTTGCAAGCCAGGTCTCCAGCTAGGTCCGTAGCTGGAGGCAGGTGAAAGGCAACCATACAATGATGTCTCTCTCCCTTCCCCTCTCTCTAAAAACAATAAATAAAATCTTTAAAAAAAAAATTAAAAAAAAAAAAATAACTCAAGGATGAAGATAACATAGTTCTAACCTTGGAGGAGTTATCAATAAGAGGCAAATAAGCTTAAGAGTGGAGAAGGTAATGATTTATGATTATCCCCTAGGAGGAAAGATCAGAAATAAGGCAATTATTTTGTGATAATCATGCCTACTTTGATGAGTGAACACTGAAGGCCCCAGATGCAGCAGGCCTCAATGAAGCCAACTGGAGAGAAGTGAAAGAAGAGTATAAAAGCCTCACTCAGGATGAAGTGGGGCTGCTGCAGGGTACAGCTTGGACTTGTTCCTGTTTGTTGTGGAAATCCAGGTAGAAAAGGAGGAAACATATTATATCAACTGTAGCACTCACCCAATACCTGCCTCAAACTCTGTAAGTACATTCCAAATAGGACCTGGGTTTGGGGAGATAGCAGTTTATATTTGGTGTTTGAATGTTTGGATGTTTAACTCATTGAAGGGTAGAGAAAGAGGTATATAAGGGAAGGATAAGCTACTGATGTGGACTAGCTAGGTTTTTTTAGAACTCTATAAAAAAGCTATAACTTAATCTGAGTTAAAATTTTCTGGGGAAAGACAGAACTACTGATGATCTGAACCTGTTTACACCAATAGTCCCTGAGAATTCTGTCTTTGGGGTCATTGTAGCAGGGATAAATTTACTCTGGCAAAAGAACATCTCCTGGCAATAATGATGATGACTCACTCTAGGCCAAAGCTACTTCCTGGTGACATCTAAAGAACAATTTAATAAGAGGGAAAGGCCTGTGTTACACACATGTTAGTAGTAATGGGTTAAACATGAATGCGGTGGTTTATAGGCTCTTTGATTCTAATCACATGCTCAAAGCTGTTTTAAAGCAAAGAAACTTAGCAGTTTCTGATACCAAAAACCATGAAGTGCTGGAACAAAATGGAAGTTCATTTTGGGGGGTGGGTTAAAGGGGGTGGTGTTTTTGATGATGTTACTACAAAGTCATTTAACAAACATTGCATAGGTTTCAACCATGTGCCCGATACAGTTATCTTCTCTCCAAAATACAGTGTTTCAAGGAAATTAGCCTGTTCTATAGAAAGAAAATGGGGGAAAATGGACCAAATTGAAAGACTTGGATCACAGAACTGGCGGCATCTGTTACTCGCTGAGAAACCTCAAGCAAGAGTATAGGATTAATTTAGGGATCTCCAGGGGTGAAACCGGAATAGAAAATATTAAATAGAACATCCTCTTCTATCTAAAATAGTCAACAATAGTTATTTTTAATATAGGAATTAACAGTATTAAAAATATGTTAGAGCCCTGGCTGATGTAGCTTAGTGGCTTGAGCGCAGGCCTGTGAAGGGAAAGATTGCTGATTCTATTCCTCATCAGGGCACATGCCTGGGTTGTAGGCCAGGTCCCTAGTTGTGTCCCTAGTTGTTTGTTTCATACATCGATGTTTTGCTCTCTCTTCCTTTCTCCATTTCCCTCTCTCTAAAAATAAATAAATAAAATCTTTACAAACTATCTTTAAAAAAATTAAAATATATTAGATACATATTTATAAAGAGATGTAAACAAAACTTTTATACATTTTATATACCAAATAGAAAGTTATGACAAGAAGCCCTGGTTGGTGTGGCTCAGTAGATCGAGCACCAGCCTGAGAACCAAAGGGTTGCTGGTTTGAATCCCAGTCAGAGCATATGCCTGAGTTACAGACCAGGTCCCCAGTTGAGGGTGTGTGAGAGGCAACCACACATTGATGTTTCTTTCCCTCTCTTTCTCCCTCCATTCTGTCTAAAAATAAATAAATAAAATATTTTTAAAAACTATGACAAGGACTAGGTTACCTGATTTCAAAAATCACTTTGCTTGAAAATTCATGATTCTATATTATTCAAAGCACCTTAGTTTCTCTTAAACTATATAAAAAATAACACTGTCTACCTACAGTAAAATAAAATTTCTCATATACAACAAAATTTAATTTGACAGAGGTCTAAAAAAGTAAACATTTAATTTTTAAATGTATCCTAACCCTGTAATACACCTGCCTTGCCTGATAAGCAAGTTCTCTTTGTATTGTATGGTGCTGGTTGGCATGACCGTTTCTTCCTCTTAGCTCATTCAAGAAATGGCAAAGCAATTCCCTGACAGCCTTGTGTTGATGAGATTAATGACAAACTTAAAGTCTGGAATCCCTTTAGCAAAATTTTCAGAAAGAATTATTTTAATTTTATTTTCATAGTGACTGGTTGGTTTAAGCTTGTTGAAAACTATATATATTCCCTTAAAGTTCTGATTTGTTAAAAAAATTATTAGAAACACTATCATAAAGCTAAATTTTATTTTATAGTTCTTGTAATGTTTTATAATTCTTGAACCAAACACTTAACTGATATGCATTCAATAGCCAGTATAAAAGCTCTTTACTTTGTGTGTCCCAATCAGAGTTGAATGAAAACTAGTCCATTAAAATGACAGCTTTCACAACTATGTGAATACACTTAACACTACCAAACTCTATGCTTAAAAATACTATGATGGTAGATTTTATGTGATGTGTTTTTCACCACAATCAAAACTTAAAAAGGCAAAATGACTGAAACAATGTATCAGTTTAAAATAAGTATTTCTAGTAATAATTTTCACCATGTTTTAGTCTTATTTCTTTAATATCTAATTAATGTAAATAAACTTTTCTTCACCTTCCTCCTACCTAGAAGCTCTTTCACATTAATAAACAGCATAAAACAGCAGCAGAAAAATTTAAAACAAGGAGTAATATGTTTATTTTTCTTTGTTGGCTAAAACTAAAAAAAATAAATATTTGAAATAGCATTTTAACTATGGAATTTGAAATATAATAGGCATTATTATATTACCTACCCTAAGCAGACATACATAATTTTTGTCATTCTTATTCATTATAATTTCAAAAAGTAAATCAGAAAAATAAGTTAAGTTGGCATCACTGGATGGTCATTTTGTAAAGAAGTATAAGAAATTACGGTGCTCTTTCTTCATTTGACCAATATTAGCTTCTAAATAATGACAGAATGCAAAACTACTAGAAATATTAATTTTTACCAACTATTCCTTTTTCTATTTTAGTTGCTTCTCTTTGATTCTATGTATCATAATTTATAGAATATAAAGAAGAGGGTAAGGAGTTAGCAAACATGTCTAGAATCTCCAAAAAGATTGGTAAGTTTCTAATTATGAAAAAACCAATACATCCTTATTAAAAGAAGCAAATACAATATTTTTTAAATCTCTCATTAATCCCCATCTCAAAATTCCCTCTCCTACAGGCAGCCATAGTTAAAACTTGTTTGATGTGCTTTCAAATGGTGTCTATGTTTATATCAAAATACACTTTTTAAAAACAAATAAAGTAACATTATAATGTTGTGTAGTTTATTTTTTAACCACTTATATATTAGATATTTTCCCAAGTTAGTATGTATTAGCCGGTGGTAGTTTCTGTGTATGTCAGTGAAGTCAGAGAATTTTATTGATTTCATATGTTTTTGGAAAAACCCATTCACATGTAAAAGTTTGTAACTTGATGTGAGCTTTATTCACACTTTATTTTATACATAAGATTATTTAACATGGGGGTAGGAGATAAATTTTTGTTTCAAGAGGACTTTTACATGATTACATTCACAAAATTGGCACACTATGTATTAAAAAACTAAATCAAACAGAATTAGACAGGTATGCAGCTTTATGCCAATTTAAATCTCGACAGGCACTTACCCCTCATGCATGATCATGGAAGTATCTCCTGTGAGCTTACTAGAATATTAATAGAGAATGTCTGAAGTCACGAATGGCTGCTTACAAAATAAAACCTCATTTTCTAACACTTCTCATTTTGTTATAGAAAAATATTACAAATACAAATTACTGCTATTCAAGGTATTCATTTAAAAATCACATAGGTGCACAGGTCCAAGCTATTTTTCCCCTCTCATACAGAAACATCACAACACACTAGGTGAGGACTGAATTACTGATTAATGTACCTTGGCATCCACTACCAGGTTAGTAATGATACATTTACTATGCCAATTGATTGAAAATGAGAGTGAATTAAAACATATTCAAGTATTGGGTTTACTCATAATTTGTTCCTAGTCTAAGACTCAAAAAAAAAAAAAAAAAAAAAAAAAAACCCTACTAGAAAAACATGATAAAATTTGTATTTCTACCTGATACAAGAAATTTGCCAGAAATCTGTAATTATAAGACAGATTTGCTTCTTAAAAAAAGAAATAGATAATTTGCTTATGGTTAGGTTCCTATTTAAAAATTACTCAAAGTTTAACCTGGGCCCTTTTTTCCCTTATAGTGGGGAAGAATGGTTCAGCATTATAAGGTACAGTCAACAAACACGGGATGTTTCAAAGAGGACTGACTACAGACCACAGCCAACTTGCAAGTTTCCCTTCTTATAATTATGTTAAAAAAAAGCCAGCCACTTTTGATGCCTGTTTAAGTTATGTATTTCCAGTTTGCCAATAAAATTAATGCTGTACTGAACATGTTTTTGTTGTTATAGCTTTGCATTCTTGCGCAGTTTTGTAGAACAAATGCTTATAAGGGGAACTGTTACCTCAAAAGATGTACAAATTGAAAATTTTGTTTCAGTTGTTAAGATTGCTAAATTGAATCTCAAAAAACTACCAGTTTATACACCTACACATAATCAATGAGAGTTTTAAAAAAGGGAATGTGCAATTTGGTGGTAATATGTATTTTCAAAGTTATTTCTCTAACAGTAGTTGTCATTATTAACTTGTCTATTTTTTTCTTTCTTTTATCCTATACGAAAGTTATCTAGCTGGATAGGGAATCCTGGAAAACTGTTCTGAGGATTGAAACTCATACTCCATCCCCATAACATTAGCATTATGAGCTAAACAAATGGTTAATGATTGTTATTTGTCTGTATATGTTTTGAAACAAAGACACATTAAATACCTACACTTACCTTTTAGAACTCAGATTTCCTACCTCCCCTTTCTGATGACCATATGTTTAATGCCATATCTTGAAAACAATAGCCCTTCTGGAGGTGTCAAGACACGATGGCAAATTTTACTAGTCTATATGTTCCTGAACCTGTAGCAAACATATGGTTGCCAGTTCGTTCCTAAGAATGTAGTATGTATGGCCTTTTCCTCTGGAGAAAAATGCCTTTTCCAGACTTCCTAGTATAGAATAAATGTATTCATACTAATAGAACCTCATATTAACATAGAATTGTAGGGTTTACAAGCCTCTTTAATAAATATCGTTTCATTTTATTTTCACAGCAACCAGTGTGGTGACTGCTGACACCTCTACTTAATAGATGAAACAAGATCACAACATGAAAAAGTAGAACTCAGGCTAGTAGGGCTTCAACTTTCCACACCGCTTTATTGCCCCTTTCATACATATCAGGACAGCATATTCCTTTTCATTGATATTTTATTCCATGGTGGTTAGCATATTCATTTTCATAGATTTTTTATTCCATGGTGGTAACATTCACTTCCTAAATCTCCTTTAGAATGAGGTAAAAATATAAATTTTTTAAAAGGGAAAAACCCTACTAAAAAAGAAAATACATGTTTTGGTAATTTTACTACTACCTTTCTGAAAGAAGTCATTCTTTTATCTTTTAGGCAAACTGTACCTAAATGTGTATTGTGACATTTTATTTATATTTTTAAGATTTTATTTTTTATTTTCAGAGAGAGGGGAAGGGAGAGAGGCAGAGAGGGAGAGAAACATCAATGTATGGTTGCCTTTCACCTGTCTCCAGCCATGGACCTGGCTGGAGATCTGGCTTGCAACCTGGTTATGTGCCCTGGCTGGGGAATTGAACCAATGACCTTTGGGTTAGCAGGCTGGAGCCTTATCCACTGTGCTACCAGCCAGGGCATGACATTTTAATAAATACATGTGAACAGCTCTAAGAAAAGGACAATTTTAAAACTGTAAACTTAATTTTGCAAGCTGATCACACTAAATACTAGTCACATGTTTTATTATATTTCTTACTCATAATCATTTCTTATTCATATTTATCATGTATAGGTTTCATCATATTTCTTGACTACAACTAACCATAAAGTCACAGGACTAATCTGTTTCAGATTAGGTGCAGTTAAGAGAAACTCTCTTGATTTCTTAATAATAAGGATCATAACTACCGGTCAGCAATTTGACCTACAGGTAGGGTGATTTTAAAAATAAATGATGAATCTTGACATTTTGATGAGATTATTTAAAAATTGCTTCCCTTTTATAGTATCACTGATTATAGCACTGATTTCAGTTTTCTTAACACACTATGACCATAATTTCGGATGTTTCATTACAGTTTAAAAGAAAAGAATCTGAGGATTCTCAGTACCTTTTGTGATCTTTATCACAAGGAGGCCCATCTTTACATAGCTGAACAAAAAACTGGAGTATCTGGAGAAATGGACCCTTCCATAGGCTGTGTACTGAGTGGCCTTGGGCTCTCTCTCTTTTCTGGGCTTCGGTGTCCTCATCTCTAATGCATTAGTTCTAGACTATCATCCCAAAAGTCCATTTTAGCTCTAGCATCATCATTATAAAACCGAAACACCAACATTTGTGTGTTGTGTGTATAGAGTGCTATACAAAGCACTCTAGTGTATAGACAACAGTGTGGGAATATTTGTGGATACCAGAAAAGGCTTATCCTCTGGGACAAAGTTTCGACAGTTACTAAATGCTAAACTAGCTCAAGGGCCCAAAACAGGTAGCCTGTTGTTATGTGGTTCACACAGGCAGAATTTGAAACCTGTAGGACCAGATCAGGCCACTTGAGGTATTGAGCAACAATTTCAGTGCGCTAAATGGTTGCCTAGTAACCTTGAGAAAGCAGAGTACTTAAATTGATATGGCAACCGAATACTGTTAAACAGTATGAAGTCAAAGAAAAACGATATTAAGCAAGCATTGACGCCAAAATCGGAACAAATTAAGTGAACATTTCTCCCACAACCGCAACTCAATTCCTACATTTTAAACTAGGCTCTATCTTCCAGGCTAAAGGGGAATGCTTTTCTATCAGTCTCCAAAGTACTGCCATGGGGGAATAAAAAACAGCCATAATGCATCTCTATTATTCCAATCAACTGCAAAGAAACTCTCTCAGGGTTAACGTGGAACATCCCTTTTGCGGCCTCCGGCATTCAGGCCTACAGAAGAGACGGCGCGGGCGGTGACTAGGCAACGATCCGAGCATTCCCAGCTGTGCTAGCCCCGCCCCTTGGGCAGCTTCCGCCACCCGGCGCCTCGAGCCACCTCCTCCCATTGGCCGGTGAGGGAAATGCCTCAGACACTGCCATCACTTCCGGCCAGGGAGCGCGCGGGTTGATTCGTCCTTCCTCGGCAGCGGGGTGCTCGCAGCTTGGAAATGGCGGGTAAGTTCCAGGGAAAAGTTTACCAAGGGGCTGGGGCTGGCAGGTTTGGGAAAGAACACCGAGAGCGGGGTGACAGTTGCCGCCTGGAACTTTGAGGCTCCAGCCCGCGTTCCAGAAGGCCTGCTTCAGCCTGAGAGCGAGGAACTCTCCGCGCCGCTTCCAGCCGGCGGAGGTCCGTGCCCCCACCCCCCATTGCCCGGGGCTCTGCGCCTTCGGTGGAAAAACTTGGCCTGGGCTGAGGGACAGCGAGGCCGGGGCCGGGGAAAAACAACGCAGTTTGGGCTTTTAAGGTGCCAGGTACTTTGAGGCCTGGTTTCTCTGTTCGGTCTCTTTACCGACGGCTGCCTCGGCTATGCTAGCCCGGCTCGGTTCCCGCCAGCTGATTTCAAGCCTCAGACCCTCCCCCTCTGCCAGAGCTCCCTCCGCCCGCCCCTGCCGGAGCTTCGGGCCGGCGCGCCGCCGCCTCGCCCCGCGCTGCGGCTCTCGCTGGATCTCGACGGACTTCGCCGTCTCCTTCTTCGCTCACACTTTCGCATTTAGAGATTCTCACAGTATCCCTTCGTCTGAACTCTTTTTCTAGCGTGTGTGTACTGCAGTGTAAAATGATCTTTTGCTCATCCTAGTATGCCTTCTTTTTTTTATCGAATCTTGTTTACAACACGTAACTATTACTTTGTACGTAGAGTGAGACTGTTTTGAAGTGACTGTATACTCATACTCCCCCCCCCCCCCCCCAAGTTACGGATCTCGATGAAATGAACAGTTTGTTCTCTTTCCCAGCGCCTTTCCTAGTAGTCTCACTACGGACACTTTTTGGGGTCTGCTGGAGAGACGGGCTAGAGCTTGAGCTCTACGGAGCCTAAGGAGGAGCTGTAGGATCTTGGGTACACTGGTACTATAAAAGAGGGGGCATGTTAAAGATACACCTAAATTCGAATATCGGCCGCATCACTTCGTAGTTGGGTGCCCTTGCGCTAACAAATTTCGATCTACGCCTGAGTTTTTAAAATATGAAATGGGACTGATATAGTATCTACTTATGTTGTAGAATTCTGGAGATTAAGCTAATATATGATTTCACAAGTTAAATTTTGTTACGTAGATGATCCATAAATTCCTCAGGGTGGGTTCTAATATCTCAGTTTTAAAGATTAGGGTCAAGAAGTCCAGTAGTGTGCTCCAATTCACAATTGTGGTAAATCAGTGGTGAAGATTGGATTTGAATTCAGGAACTCTGACCCCCAATCATTATATTCCCTATTTTCTCTGTGTGTTTTAACCACTTACTGAAAGTTTATGGCCTGTCATTGTATCCCTTTGGTTTATGCTCAAAAATTTTTTTCTGAACTTCTACTAATGTTCATGATTATTTTGTCAAATGTATTGTCATTACTTGCAAGGTCCTCTTGATAATGATTTCTTCCACTGTTAATTATTTGTTATATGTATTGGTGGCTAGCCATGTTGTAAAACATTCGGTATATGATTTATAACTATGCATAGATGGTAAAAAATAAAATTTTAATACAGTAAAAATTTTCTATCCCTGTCCCCATTCCTTCTCTTATCCTAGAGGTAACCATGGTTACCAGTTTCTTGTGTAACCTTCCTGAGATAATCTATGCATTATCAGGTGATGGTTTTCTAACAGTTAATCTGAAAGCTCTGGGTAGAATTTTTTTTCAATATTAGAAGTGAAATGCTATTGTAATTATCAAAGGACAGACTCACTTTATTTCTTAGTGGAGCAGTAGCATCTGTTTTATATATCTTTTTAAAAGGCTCCATAGTAGGTATAAATCCCAGCAGGTAATTTATATTAGAGTTAAATATTCAGAAATGTCAGTAATCACATTAATTTTCAGGTTTACTCATTTACGTAAAGCAAGCCTAGTTTATAAGCCTTTAAATCAGAAATGATTTTTGTCTGTTTTATAATGAGACTTTCATGGTCTGTACGTCTATTTAGGAATACATGGAGAATGGCCTATACTTTTACGATCTGTTAAAATGCTTTAAATCCTACCTTTATCCCACTTCTAATAACAACCCTATTTTTAGGTTTTACTATTCAAACCACATTCAACCAGACATTTTCAAAACCTTTTCTCCTAGGATTTGGTTCTATGGAGAAATTTTTGGTTGAGTATAAAAGTGCAGTGGAGAAGAAGCTGGCAGAGTACAAATGTAATACCAACACAGCAATTGAACTAAAATTAGGTATGTATGTCATTTCTAAGTGGTATTATGTATGTGCTGAGTGTGTTTATAATTTAAAACTCAAAGTTTACTATCAGAGCAGTTTATATAGAGTTTTCTGCATTTATTGAATATATTCAGGTTTTATTCAGTCCTTATAGAATGGGTAGATATTTGAGAGGTGGCAGAATTTGCCTATAGAAAATACAGTGTGGCACCCTGGCTGGTGGCACAGTGGATAAGGCTCTCTGGCCTGTGAACCCAAAGGTTGCTGGTTGGCTTCCCAGCCAGGGTACATAGCCAGGTCTCCAGCCAGGTCCATGGCTGGAGGCAGGTGAAAGGCAACCATCCATACATTGGTATTTCTCTCCCTCTCTCTGTGAAAATAATGAATGAAATATTTTTTAAAAATACAGTGTGGCAAAAAGTGACAGGAATAAGTGGTTTCAGCTTCTTTAAAATATTTACCTTTTTTTCTTATAAAAATAATAGTGTGTTTGAGAATGTGGGAGAAAACTCAGTGCTGATGAGAATGTAAAATAATGCAATTACTTTGAAAAACTATTTGACAGGTTCTTAAAAAGTTAGGAACATGAATTTATCATATGACCCAGAAATTCTAGGTACCTACCCAAGAGAAATGAAAATATTTGTCCATGTAAAGACTCCTACGTGAATGTTCATAGGCGCGTTATTCACATTAGCCAAAAATGGAAACAACCCATATAGCTGTTGACTGGTAAACAGATAAAGTGTGATATGTATAGTTAAATGATGGAATATTATTTGACAATAAAAAGGAATAAAAGTCTGATAATGCTACAACATGGATGAACCTCAGAAGCATTCTGAGTGAAAGAAACCAGACACCCCTCTAAAAAAGGAAAACCCATATGTTGTATGATTCCCTTTGTACAAAATGTTTGGAAAAGCCAGATCCACAGACAGAAAGTAGATTAGTGGTTGACTGGGCCTGAGGGTGGGAACAGAGATGACTGAAAATGAGCATGAGATTTCTTTTGGAAGGCAGTATTTTAAAATTACATTATGACAGTGGTTACACAATTTTAAATATACTGAAAATTATTAAGTTATACACTTAAATGAGTTTTATGGTATATAGATTACACTTCAGGGAAGCTATTTAATTATAATCTCATGAATCCTTGTTCCATCACTTGTCATGCCTCAGTACTTCATAGTGGTTGTCAACATTAAATGAAAGATTGAACACAAATAAAGTGCTTGAATAATTAGATTCTAGAAATTCTCACTAAATGTCAGCTGCTATTATTTAAACAATATAAATATAACAAATACAAAGAAAATGACAGGTAATGCTCTCCTAACCCTTTATTGCAAAAATAATATTAATCTAGATGTTTTCCTAGTGCAGACATTATTTTTCTAAAACCAGAGTCCTACGATAAGGTTATTTTATTTTTTAGCTTAACAATGTCTTGAATATTATTCTCTACAACTACATATAGATCCACCTTGGTCTTTTAAATTATGTAGGGCGCTATGACTATATATTGAGGGACTGCTTCTCTCTCTATTATAAATCTATAGTAATTATCCTTGTGTTTATCTTGACCTATTTGTATGACTGTTCAATGAAATGCTAGGTCAGAATTTTGCAAATTCAGCATTACTGATAATTTTGAATTAGACAGTTATTTATTTTATTCATTGAAGGATGTTTACTAGCATCCCTGGTCTCACTAGATGACATTAACATTTTTCTTCAGTTGCAACAACCAAAAATGTCTTCTGATATTCTCATCTAAGGGTGAGGAGTGAAATTGCCCCTGTTTGAGACCCACTATGCCAGAATGGGACATGAACATATTTAGTAGCTATTGCCAAATTGTCTTCCAAAAAAGTGCCTATACTTAACACCAGAACTCTTTGAGATGATATTTTTATCTATATCCTGGTCAGTTTTGTATACGAGTATTATTATTTAAAAAAGGAAAAAACAAAAAACTTTGCCATTCTAATGGGTGAAAGATGGTTTCTTGGTTCCCCCACCCCACTCCGATCCTCACCCAAGGATATGTTTATTCACCTGAGAGAGGGGGAGGGATAAAAGGGAGGGAGGAAGGAGACATTGATTGGAACCGGACGTGGGATTGAAGTTGCAGCCTAGTCTGGAGCAGGAATTTAATCTGCAGCCTTTTTTGTTGTACAGGACAATGCTCGAACCAACTGAGCAACCTGGTCAGAGGTTTTCTGTTTCTGCCTTTATCAGTAGTGGGTAGGAAAACTATGGAATTTAATCCAGAACAGTCCCTCCCATCACATGAAACTTTTTTCCCACGTCATCGATTTATTTGGAAGAGTATAGTGATTGTATAGAATTATTAGACAAATTACATTTGGTATTTTTTAAATTTTATTTTTCAATTACAGTTTATATTCAGTATTATTTTGTATTCATTTCAAGTATACATCATAATGGTTAGATAATTGTATACTTTACAAAATGGTCCTCCCTGATAGTTAAGGACTCACCTGGCACTATACTTAGTTATTACAATATTTTGACTATATTCCCTCTGTTGTACTTTACATCCCCAGGCCTATTTTGTGACTATCAACTTGTAGTTCTTTTTTTTTTTTTTTTTTTTCCAACTTGTAGTTCTTAACCCCTTTACCTTTGTTACCACCCACCCTATACATACCTCCCTTGGGCAAATTGTCAAGTCTGTTCTCTGTTTCTAATTTCTGTGTTTATTTTGCTCTTTAGAGTAAAGTACATATAAGTGTAATCATAGGGTATTTGTACATCTTGACTTATTTCACATTGTGTAATACCCTCTAGGTCCATCCATACCGTCTTAAATGGTAAAATTTCATTCTTTTTATGGCCAAGTAATACCCCTTTGTATATGTGCCACCATGTTTTTATCCACTCACCTGTTGATGGGCATCTGGGTTGTACCATATTTTGGTTATTGTAAATAACACAGTGAGTCTAGGGGTGCATATACTCTCTTAAATTACTGTTTTGGGTTTCTTGGGATTATATATATACCTAGAAGTGGAACTCCTGGGTCATAGGCACTTCCATTTTTAATTTTGGGGGGAATCTTTATACTATTTTCCAATAGTGGCTACACCGGTCTGCATTTCTACCAACAGTGTCAGCTCAACAATACCACTTCTTTGTTGATTTATTAATGATAGCCATTGTGACAAGTGTGAGGTGATATCTCATGGTTTTAATTTGCATTTCTCTGAGGATAAGTCACCTTGAACATGTTTTCATATGTTTATTAGCCATCTGTCCCCTTTGGATAAGTGTATTCAGATCCTCTGCCCATTTTTATTATTTTTTTCATTTATTTTTAAAGATTTTATTCATTATTTTTAGAGAGAAGGGAGGGAGGAAGAAAGGGAGAGAAACAAAAGGGAGAGATGGTTGCCTTTCACCTGCCTCCAGCTAGGGACCTAGCTGGAGACCTGGCTTGTAACCTGGTTATGTGCCCTGACTGAGAATTGAACCAGCGACCCTTGGGTTCGCAGGCCTGTGTCCACTGAGCTGCACCAGCCAGGGCTCCTCTGCCCATTTTTAAATTAGATTGTTTTTTTTGTTGTTGTTGTTGAATTGTACAAATTCTTCATAAATTTTACATATTAATCCCTTATTGGCTGTATCACTGGCCAGTATCTTCTTCTATTTAATAGGTTATCTTTTCATTTTATTGATGGTTTCCTTTGCTGTGTAAAAACTTACTAGTTTGATCTTTTTTTTTTTCTTTTGTTGTCCTTGCCTGAGGAAATGCATCAGAACGATATTGCTAAGAGAAATGTCCATTTTTACTGCCTGTGTGTTCTAGGAGTTTTATGGTTTCGAGTCTTAATTTAAGTCTTTAATCCATTTTGAGTTTAATATATAGTATAAGAAGGTGGTCTAGTTTATTATTTTTTTTTGCATGTATCTGTCCAATTATCCCAAAACCATTTTTTAAAGGTATATTTTACTGATTATGCTGTTACAGTTGTCCCAGTTTCTTTTTCCTTTGCTCCCTTCTACCCAGGACCCCTCTTCCTTTCTGCAGTACCATCTCCCTTAGTTCATATCCATGGATCATGCCTATAAGTTCCCTGATTTCCTATATTATTCTTAACTTTCCCTTGTCTATCTTAGATCCACCAATTATATTTCCTATTCCCTGCACCATTTCCCCATTTATTGAATAGATTGTCTTTTCCCCATGTTCTTTGTCATGTCATATAAGCATGGGTTTATATTTGGGCTCTCTGTTCTGTTTCACTGATATATGTGTCTGTTTTTATTCTAGTACCATACTGTTTTTATCACTATAGTCTTGTAGTATAGTTTGATGGCAGGAAGCGTGTTATCTTTGACTTTGTTCTTTTTCATAGCTGAGGCTATTCAGGGTCTTGTGGTTCCATATAAGTCTTTAGAATATTTGTTCTAGTTCTGTAAAATACACCGTTGGTGTTTGGACTGGAATTACATTGAATCTATAGATGGCTTTGGGTAGTATAGACACTTTGATGATGTTAATTCTTCCTATCCATGAGCATGGATATGCCTCCATTTATTTGTATCACCTTCAGTTTCATTCTTCAGTTTGTACATTCTGGATTTTTCTTTTTCCTTTTGAGAGTATATAACTTGTTCCCCTACCCTTTACATTTCTTGTAGAGGGAAAGACAAAGCTGGATTGGATATAAGATAAATATTTTTGGTAAGAAAACTATAGGTGATGCTGTATACATTATATTACATTAAATCAGAAGGTGCATAATGTAGGTCTGTCCAATAATGAGTAATTCTAAGATCTTTCAAAAAGGTGATGAGTGCCAGATCTCTATAGATTTTCCTTGTGTATAAAACAGTAATCTGCTAGATAATACTTCGGTACCCTATGAGTGACTTGCTCTTTCAAGACAATATTAGAAACTTTTCATCTACAACTTAATCTTTTTTTTTTTAATGATATTATTTTTAGAGAGAGGGAAAGGGAGGGAGGAAGAGAGAGAGGGGAACATCAATGTAGGGTTGCCTTTCACTTGCCTTCAGCTGAGGACCGGGATGGAGACCTTTCTTGCAACATGGGTATGTGCCCTGTCTGGGAATTGAACCAGGGATACTTGGGTTCACCGTCCAGTGCTCAGTCCACTGAGCCATGCCAGCCAGGATACTACAACTTGTCTTTTTTATTCTTCAATTGCTTAAGGATGGTTCTTTGTAAAATTGTTCTTTGTTAGATAAATTATATTGGGGAAATGTTCAATAATATCAGCACTTACAGTAAATTCCAGTAACAGTAACAATAGGGTACCCATTTCCATTTTGGACTGGTAAAAATTAAAACAGGGTACAGAATATTGTCAAGGATGTGGGAGACAAAGGAATTTAAGTAGTTGTTGGTGGGTATATAAACTTAATATATTTTTAGAGGGCGCTTAAACAGAATTTATAAAAGTATTTCTGTACTTTTTCTAAGTATTCCTACTGCTAGGAATTTGCCTTGTGTGTACTTGTAAAAGTACAGCAGGATATATATATAAGGATGTCATTGCAGTGTTGTTTTTAATAGCAACAAAATCTAGAAACAACATATTACCTTGCAGTCATGAAGAATGATATGATGGTAGAGGTTTCATCCAACTAAGGTTATTCTTGTTCTCAGTGTTTCCTATACATATATTCTGTTTTTGTTTCCTCGATGCTATAGCTTTTCTTATCTCAAAGTACCTTTTGGTTTTGTTTCATTTTTGCATGATGTATAAATATACAGAAAAATAAAAACTAAATCAGATACCTCTGTCATACCTAGTTTTCTAATTTTTAGAATCAGTAGGTTCCTGATGCTGAAGCTGAAGTACTCAAAATGATTTTCTAATTTTCATTGTTCATTTGTCTCTTGAGAATCCAGTGTTAGTCATGTAATGGAAAAGTGACAATTTTTTTTTTTTTGAACGAGGCAATTTTTTTCAATGCACTTATTACTTTTTTTCTTTTAAGATTTTATTTATTATTTTCAGAGAGAAGGGAAGGGGGGAGGGAGGCAGAGAGGGAGGGAAACATCAATGTATGGTTGCCTTTCACCTATCTCCAGCTAAGGGCCTGGCTGGAGACCTGGCTTGCAACCTGAAAAAGTGACAATTTAAGAAAAATGTTGACTGTGTCCTAGAATAGTGAAATTCTTGAAATGGGAATAATCTGTTGCCTTTAATATATTTAATTTAATATCTTTAACAGTTGTATACTTTTACTCTTTTTAAACAGTTCGCTTTCCGGAAGATCTTGAGAATGACATTAGAACTTTCTTTCCTGAATATACCCATCAACTCTTTGGGGATGAGTAAGTAACTTAGTAAGATGTTTGCCAAATTAGTATGGCAAAAAAAATCCTTTTAATTTTAAGGTTTAGAAATCAGATTGGTTTTGTTCCTGTTGTTCTTTATGTAATTTATTCTAAAATACGTATTAGAAAGCATTTTTTACAACCACACACCAGTTTACTATCTGCTGTCTAGGGCTATGGATGCATGACCTCATTTAATTCTCACAATAGTCTTAGATTTGGTGCTACCATTTGTTAACACTATATATACATTGGCCAAACTGGATAGTTGCCTAAGAACAGATGAATGGCTGAAATTCAGATGCAGGCAATCTGACTGTAGAGCCCATACACTTTAACTACCACTTTGCTATACTGCTTCTGGTGCAGAATACAACCCCCTCTACCAAATCAGGAAAAGCTTGTTAGTATTTTACGACAAGTAAATAAGCAGTTAAGAGTAATTTATTTTTAAAAACAACTTTAAAAGGTATGTTCTAGGATGTTCAGTACAATTCTTTAGTTTTTTGTACCTTCATTACATTAATTAGAAGAGTTACCTTTTTAAAAAAATTAATTTTGAAAAAAATTTCAAGTTTGAAGTTGCAGTGGTAGTGCTCTGCATAGCTTTTATCTAGGTTCGCCAGTTGTTAACATTTAGCTATATTTGCTTTAATCATTCTCATAAATTATTGTATTATTTTCCATATAACAATTGTAAACCTCCTTTTGCCCCTCCATGTATATTGATGTGTTGTTGTTGAGCCATCTCAGAGTGGTTACAGATAATACCTTAATCCCTTATTCCTAAATTTTTCGGTATGTATTTCCTAAAAATAAGATAACTGTAGTAGAATTACCAAGACCCAGGAAATTTACCATCGATATAATACTATTTTTTAATTTGTAGTCCACATTTCAGATTTGCCAATTGATTTTCAATAATTCTTTTACAACATTTTTTTCTCTATCCTGGACCCAATCTAGAATCACATACTGCATAAAGTTGTCATATATCTTTAGTCTTCTTTAATCTGAAACAATTTCTCAAGCTTCGTTGGAAATGACATTTTTGTGGATTATAGGCGAGTTTTGTAAACTTTTATTTTGGATTAGCTGGATTGTTTCTTCATGATTAAATTAATGTAATGCATATTTTTGTAGCATTGTGACAGAAATTGTATCTGTCCTTCTCAATGTGTCATATCAGAAAGTCCATGATACCAGTTTGTTGGTGAAGTTAACTTGGACCACTTAGTTGTAAGTGCCAGGTTTCTCCACTATAAGGATTATGCTTTTCCCTTTGTTATTTATATGTAAAATATGTGGGGAAACACTCATAAGACTGAAAATCCTATTTCCCATCAAACTTGCACCCAGTAATTTTAAATCCACCTCTGATTCTTGCCTTAATCAGTACTTGACTATCATTATAAAATGGTGGTTTTCTAACTCTGTCATACCTACTACGTTCATTATTTGGCTTTCCACTATAAGAGTTTCTCTTTTTACATATTTCTTTGTTTCTAACAGAAGAGAATCAATAATTTTTTTTAATTCAATGAGTTATAATCTGTTACTATTACTAATTTTGATGATTTCAGATTAAGCAAGTGGCTATTCTGTCAAACCAGCTTTTGACTCCTTTGGATATATCATCATTTTGGGAATGCATTACTTTCTGATACAGCCAACTGTTCCATCCAGATTTATTTTATACATTTTTCACTAGTTTTGGAGTCAGCCATTTTCCCAAGGAACCCTGGTTTTTTGTAGTAAGGAAGTGTTTAGATATACTTGACATTTAAATTATTTTCCTTTATGGCTATTTTCCTTATTATTTCAATACCTTTGATATATTTAATGTGTTTTTAAATTGAAAAATGTCTTTTTTTATAGAACAAATTTTCTGAGAATTTTTCATTAACATATTAGGCATTTAATATACTTTTAAATATTAAGAATTGTGGGGTTTTTAAATTAATTCATACCAGAATATGAGCCTTTAATATTTTAAACAAGTTATTATATAATAATGTTTTCTCATTTCTATTTTTTTAATGAAATTAAAAAAAAGAAGGTAAGGGAGGAAGAAGGGGAGAGAAGCATCAATGTATGGTTGCCTTTCAACTGCCTCCAGCTAAGGACCTGGCTGGAGACCTGGCTTGCAACCTGGTTGTGTGCCCTGGCTGGGGAATTGAACCAGTGACCTTTGGGTTTGGAGGCCGGCACCAATCCACTAAGTCATGCCAGCCAGGGTCTCATTTCTGTTTTTAAGGAGCTACTTATTTTATTGTCTTACTATTACTGCTATTTATTTATGTCTGTGGTAAATATCTTGATAGATAGGATTTAACTTTATAGATACTTTTAATGACATTTTGCACCTTGTCTGGTTTGCATGCCATTAAAAGTGGTGTGCTGGCATACCCCTCTTCTAGGGTAGTCAGATAATAGTCACATAATAGTGATAACCCTGTATTTTATGACCTTATCATGACATTATTCTTGATTCTGATATCATTGTCACTCCATTCTACTGCACTTAACTTTCAGGGTCTTGGAATGGACATTGCTTATATTCTATTTTGTTAGCCTAAAACAGAAATCTGGATTGACACTGGTTCCTTCAGACACTTTTCTTTCAGAATTCACTAAAAAAAAAAAGCTTCATTGAGATAATTTACCATATACTTGATCTATTTTGAAGTATACAATTCAATGGTTTTTAGTACATTCATAGTTGTATTACCATCACCACAGTGGATTTCAGAATATTTTCATCATTCCCACCAAAAATACTCCTAACCAAGTAGCAGTCACCCCCCTTTCCCCCACCCTCCCAAGTTCTAGGCAGTCACTAGTCTACTTTCTATCTCTAGATTTACCTCTTTTGGATAGTTTAGAATTTACTTTTTAAAAGACTTTTTAAACAGATAAAGGGAATAGCAAGGCATGATGGATAACAGTAGCAGGGTTGACAAAACAGTTCCAGATATGCTTTCTGCGTTCATAGAGGAGTATAATTAGACATGTCTTATCACCACGTTAAGTGGCTCTGGATGTTGGTAACATAAGCGAGTGGTAAGTTGGAAGGACTGGGCTAAGGCTGCTATATCTCAGCTGCTTATCTAGCCAGGTACCAGTTTTAACACTATGGTCTCTGATTTTGAATGCCTCCTAGTGCTAGTAGTGATAGCAGCAGCAGTCACAATAGTATCAATAGTAAACATTTATTGAGTACTTGTGTAATATGCCAAAGTTATAAGCAGTTTACATATATTAACTTGCTTATTTAACCCAGAGAATATTCCTGGGGTTGGAGCTATCAGTCTTTTATAAATGAGGAAAGCTGAGGTACAGCTTCATTACAGATACTTATTTTTTAAAAAGTATAGTTTAAAATCTTGAAATTACCCATAAACCTAATTTGTTGATATATAGGGTTAATATTTTAAATGACTTTGCAAAGATTTATTTTGGGGTCTTAGAGAACTGTTGTTTTTCTCTCTTTCAGTGAAACTGCTTTTGGTTATAAGGGTCTGAAGATACTCTTATACTATACTGCTGGTAGACTGTCAACAATGTTCCATGTTGAATATGCATCAAAAGTTGATGAGAACTTTGACTGTGTAGAGGTAAGAAGAAAAGTAAATTTACCTTAGACTTTATCTTCCATTTGAGTATAAAGTAGGTTTTAAAATTTAAAAGTTTGAGGATGGAAAGAATATTTTATAAAGTGGCTTTAAAACTATGTATTGAGTCTTTAATTATGGAGATGATTGCCTGTCATTTCAGTTAACCTTGCAGTTTTGATCCTTAGCCTCATCTGTTTCCTGTCTGGACCTTCTCCCTAAAAACCTTCACTTTTATGATCAGAGTTAATATTTTATTTATCAACTTTTGTTTTTCATTATGCACATGAAAATTACGTCTTTTCCCACAAGTTAAATAAGATGGAAGGAAATAGCTAAATTTCCCATTCTACTTCATTTAGAGTTTGCCTATTTAAATTTATCTTATCTCACAAACTTTGCTAATACATTGTATAATCCTTTATGGATAATTAAATTAATTACATTATAAAACTGTTTAAAACAAATGGACCAAAAGAGGGTGAAGGCAAAGAGAATTGTTGAAGAATATATATAAATTTCTGGCAGGCCGAACTGTGGCCTCCCGAAAGGCATTAGGGCTCAGAGGCAGAGGAATGTGACCCAAGCGAAGAAATGCTAGTAGCCATCAGAAATAGAAATAGGCAAGGAACAATTTCTCCTCTAGAGCCTTAAAGGGTATGTGGTCAACCTGTTGACACCTTGACTTTTTAGCTCAGTGATACTAATTTTAGACTTTGCTGCTAGACAGTGAGACAATAAGTTTCTCTTGTTTTAAGCCTCTAAATTTGTGGTAACTGGTTAGAGCAGGACTCAATTTGGGAGATTCTCAACCTATCCAGTTTGCAGAAGACACTATAATTAGAGATTTCCTTGTTAGGAGCACGTGCTCTGGAGAGAAAGCCAAGAGTGTGGCTAATGAACCTTTTGCTTTTGCTGAAGAGATTAGGCATTTGACTCATAGATCTCTTCAGTAGTCTCAGCAAAAGTCAGGAATAAAGATTAAATAGAGATCAGGGAAGACCTGTGGAGGACCATCTTATATAATGATGAGAACCCTCATGACATACACAAGGGTTCTGAGATTATGTCAGCATAAACATTGCCAGTTTGGACTGTCCAGATGAGGGAAGGCTGATGAACTTTCAAAATTCAGTAAGCAGGGAATAGCCTGATAACAGGACTCAGCTGCAAATACCCTTCAAGAAATTCTGAGGGTAGAGCTTTGGGCCCAGGGAGTGTGGCCAGAGGCCACAGTATTGCCAGGCTTTGCAATCTAATGGAATTTGACCTGCTGAACTTTAACTTTTACCCTAGGCCTGTCACAAGGTTGTTTTAGAAGTGATAACTTGTTTTCTAGTTTCATAGGTGGAAAAGAATTTTGGTCCATGATGTATCATCTCCAGAGTCTCACCCATACCCAATTTAGATAACTTTGATGGTGAAATTTTGGACTTGAGTTGATGCTGAAATGGTTGAAACTTTTGGGAATATTGGCATGGGGCTGAGTGTGTTTTGCATGTTTGGATGGAGATGAATCTTTGAGGGAAATTAAGAAAATTATGCTGGTATATTTTAGACTTAATCTGTTTCTTGGTATTCCTGTTAAAGGGCATTGAAGTTTTTTGTCCAGAATTACTTCACAAAGTTAATTTTTTAAATTAAATGATATTTTTGTCACCGAATCACATTTATAAAATGGAAAATTGGAAATTTCATTGTTGTAGGAAAAGCTCTTATTCTTTGGCTCTGAAGCCAGGAGTTTCATCAGATCAACTCTGTCATATTATTGACAATACTTCAACATATAACCAGACAGAACTAAAATGTGGAAAATGAAGATCTTCTGTATTAGTACACATTGATTGTTATAACTTTATTCTGTGGATGTATCAGTTCCTAAAGCATTGACAAGACAACTTTTCCAAGGCTTTAAACTGACTTTAAACTTCAGACTTAAATCTTTTGTCAAGCACATGCCTTATTCTTTTTTTTTTGTTAAAACCTCCTTTCATTATTTGGACTGGTTGATTTGGCCCTTATTAATTTAATTTTTGTCTTGTTTTATTGTAAAGGACCTTTACAATAAATGTGCCCAGGGTCACATAGCTAGTAAATAGTAAAAATTGTACTAGGAGATAATACTTAGTGGTAGTAGGCATAATGTGTAGTAATACCTTATTTAAAATTTTTAGGATTCTTTATGACAAGTTTTAATTGGGCCCAGCTTCTTGTGCTTATTAGTTTTATTTCTGTTACAGCATATGTTTCATTTTTTACCCCCATTCCCATACTTTTATGCTATTAGCTCTCAATTTGCTGTTGTGAGGGGTTTCCCTCTTGCAGACAATCTCCTTAAGGGTAGAAATACCATATTGGTAAACTTAATGGAACTGTAACATAAATTGGCTATAAAATCAAAGAGGTTAAAATAGTCTCATATCCAGTTTTTCAAATTCAGTGTCAGAAATGGTTTGAGCACTTTCCTTTTTATTTGTTTCCACTTCCCAGTCCTGTTCAAGATGACTAAGCTTGTCAGATAAATAATAGGTAACTTTACTTGATACAGTATTTGTTTTATTTAGTGATTTTTTTCCTTTGAAATTTTTGAAATTTTGCAGATTTAAAAATGTTTCAAAGTAATGCTTTAGTCATGATGATTTGATGTTTGGCTAACCTGGTGTTTTAACACAGATTTATTAAAATACTGAGTTTTTCCATAGTCCTTGTTAGATTGTTAAATTCTCAAGCCCAGCTAGATACTCTTATTACAAATGCAGGTGGTACATTTTTTTTCTTGTGTTGTACAAAATTCACTGTAGTTGAAGGGTTTTGGTGGGTTTTTAAGTTCTAGCTGATAGTGTTGAATTGATTTCTTCCAAAGGAACTAGTTTGTCTTAATTATTGATAAGTCTTTCAAATACTATATGTATTGAAAATCACTATTATTCACATTGATGTCTGAATTGTTCCATCCTTGAAGACCAAGTTTTTCCATTTAGAAGTCCTCTGTTGAGAGTAAGGAATCAATCTTTTATAATATCTTTTCGTAGGATTATTTATTTAGTTTATGTTTGAAGATTATTTAAATTAGATATTTAAGCTTCAAGCAACCACTTTTTCTTTCTATAAAAAAAGAATAGCCCTGGCTTGTAGCACAGTGGGTAAGGCGCCGGCCTGCAAACCCAAAGGTCACAGGTTCGATTGCCCAGCCAGGGCACATAATCAGGTTGCAAACCAGGTCTCCAGTCAGGTCTGTGGCTGAAGGCAGGTGAAAAGCAACCATACAAGCAACCATACATTGATGTCTCTCTCCCTCTCTGCCTCTCTCCCTTCCCCTCTTTCTAAAAAATAATGAAATAAAATCTTAAAAAAAAAAAAGGAATGGGTAGTGATGTTGGGGGAATGAGCTAGCCTCTTCTATCTCAGTGTGCAGTGAGAATGTTCATTCCATAAGTGCCTTTTGTTTTCTTGATACCAGGGATATAGTGGCAGACAAAACATGGAGCTTATATTCTAGCCAACAGGAACAGTCAATAAACAAATAGTAAACAAACTAAATTCATGGAGGAAAAAGGGGATGGATATAATACATCAACAATAAAATTAAATTTTAAAAAATTTCATAGAGTGTTAATGAAGAAACATTTTACTGGTTTTTGAGTGAAGTGGAGCCAGACATGTAATGTGAGGGAAAAGCTTCAGCCAAGCAACCAACATATGCACAGATCCAGAAATGAGAACTCTCTTGGCATTTTTGTAGTCCAGGGAGATCATCATTGTTAAATTACTGCAGTGATTGGCAAAGCTAGATCACATAGGGTAAGAATAGTTGATAGTCTTTACAAGTTTTAACTAGATGGGGGTCATATGATATGGTTTACACTTTGAAGATGATTCTGGCAGCCCTGGCTGGGGTAGCTCAGTGGTTTGCTGAGTGCTGCCCTGCAAACCAAATGATCGCCAGTTCAATTCCCACCAGGACACATGCCTGGGTTGTGGGCCAGGTCCCTTGGGGGCATGCAAGAGGCAACAACACATTGATGTTTCTCTCCCTCTCTTTCTCCTTCTTTTTCCCCTCTCTAAAAAGAAAAAAAATCCTTAAAAAAAAAAATTCTGGCTGGCTGCTATGGAAAGAGCACACTATAAGGGGCAAAAGTGAAATACATTTTGGAGGGAGAGCAGTGGGATTTGAATTAAGAATCAGAATTTGACATTGAATTAAACATGACAGATGGAGAAAGAGGAATAAGGAGGAGGACCCCGTTGCTTAAACATTAGTGGTATTATTAAATGGGGAAGAATGGAAAAATGGATGGGTGGAGCAGGTGTTGAGATTTTTTGTTCTAGATGTGTTTGGTTTGAGTCTATTATATAATATTTTTGAGATTTTGCAGGCTTCATATTATGTAGTAATTTTGTATATATACTAGACACCCATTTAGATGATCAGAAACCACGGCAAATCTGCTTAGAAGTTTGCTTATTAGAATTTTGCCATTACATTGATCTTGCATAATTCATTCTTTCTCTTTTCCAAGTTGAGTTTCCCAATTGCACCTAAAATTTTCAGTCACAATTAAGATGCCTATAAAACATCCCCACTAGGCTTCATCTTTAAAGGCAACATAATTCTGGGTTTTACAATACAATAAAATTGGTTACTTGCACACTGATAGTTTATTCATCTTATGCTTGTCCCTGATGTTTTTTGCTTTCATTAATACCCTATGTCCTCTGAGGTAATTTCATTGCTTTAAGTGAAAGGGTATGTAAGATTGTTCAGTCTTGCTAACTGCTAGCATTTCTGGGAAAGGTCTGGTGGAGGAGGTTGAAATACAGGGTGTGTACAATCAGTTGGCAAAATTTTACTAAAATAAACAACGTATCACTAAAGTGTTATATTTTGAAAAAATTTATTCTTATATGTAAATACATAGTCATTTTTTAAATTGTTCAAAAAAGTCTCCGTTTGGTGTAATAATAGACTCAATTTGACTTTGGAATCTTGAACACACTCTCATGAACTTTTCTTTATCCATGGACGTCATAATGTTTTCAGTCTTAGTTGTAACAGCCTCTTTACTGAAATGAGGTTGTTTATTAACTTCTCTCTCACAAATGCTCCATATATAATAGTCTAAAGGATTCGCATCTGGTAAACTAGGCAACCAGATTTCTTTTGACCAGAATTCAGGAACATTGACACTGAGAAATCCTTGCACCTTTTTGGCATTATGTGCTGGTGCACCATCTTGTTGGAAGATAAAATGCCATCCATTTGCAACTTGCTTCATCCACAGCACAACTACTTCTCTCAAAACATCAGTCACCTTCAAGCCTTGGTAACAACACCTAATACCATCACTGTAGCAGGAAATTTTGTTTTCATGGCAGTTGGGACTTCATTAAGATTCTCACAGAGCCACCTGTTTCTTCCCTTGACTGATCCTGCTGAAAATTTTTTTCGTCAGAGAAGAAAATCAGGGTTTTTTTCTTTGGGATTTTTCAATTTTATTGGCAGTGTCCTCGCTTTTTCAAAGCACCTTTCCTTTGTTGTGCCGTAAGCCGGCCTCTTCTAAGAACAATCTGTATCTGATATCTTCAGCAATAATCTTGAGAACCGTTGCATTCAACTTCTGCAGTTCTCTTGCTACGGAGCGCATTGACTTTCCTGGATCTTCATTGATGATCTGGATTCTGTGTACAATATCTGGACTTGTGCAGTCGTTGCGTACCTTATGTGTTTTCCTCGTTAGTGTGGTGACATCAGGATCAGCATCATACACCTTTTTCACATTGTCTAAACTACATGTAAAGGGATGTTACTAAAGTCCACAATTTCCTTAGCAGTACACCCTGCACACAGTCCAGAACTTATGGTTGCTCTAACATCATATTCCTTCAATATGATGGTTGCTCTCAACCATCTGAAACAAGGATGTTAAATCATAACCTTAGAAACATGTTTTTCAAAATAGTAAGAAGCACTTGAAATAAGGAGATGTGAAGTTATTGCCAATTGATCGTGTACACCCTGTACATGGATAAGGTATTATCTATGAATTTTAATAGTCATTTATCTCCATTATAGATTGAATTTGAGGATTGATAAAGGCAGATTTAATTTTTTTTCTGAATCCTTTAGTCTTTTACAGAAAAATCCTGTGCATACACAAATCTAATCCTGAGGAAATGAAAAATGATCTGTTAGATTAATTTTACCATACTTTTTTTTAATAATTGTGACAATTTTTTATGAGTAATGCATTTTATGGACTATAACATGTCAGTATGTTTTAAAGCTTTATATTTTATTGCTTTTATATAGAAATTTTAAAAATTATATATTAAGGTTTTTATTTTGGAATTTTTTTGTGTGAATTCATGTAGCAAAACAAGAACATAATATAATCATTGTTTTTCCAGTAGCAAAAATGTTTAAACTGTTAATTTCTCTAACAATCAAATTTCTACAACTTAAATATTGTCAGAATTAAAAATGGAGTATACCTGGCTGGTAGCACAGTGGATAAGGCGCCGGCCTGCAAACCCAAAGGTCGCAGGTTCGATTCCCAGCCAGGGCACATAACAAGGTTGCAAACCAGATCTCCAGTCAGGTCTGTGGCTGGAGGCAGGTGAAAAGCAACCATACATTGATGTCTCTCTCCCTCTCTGCCTCTCCCTTCCCCTCTTTCTGAAAATAATGAAATAAAATCTTAAAAAAAAAAAAAATTGGAGTATATTACGTATATATGGAATTTGCTTGGTTTTATTGAATCTTAGGTATCCTTAGAATTATAGTTAATGAATGGTCTCTGTCACTTCAGCCAAGTAAAGAACAGCAAGTGCTACCTATTTAACTTGTCTTTAAAAGTACTATTTCAAAAATAACTCACCATAGACAAATTTAGAAAAATGGTGCTATTTAGGTTAAGACATTAAAGAGCTATAGCAGGTCCTTGAAGAATCTTGTTTTGTTCAGTGTCATTATAGCATTGATGGTATGCTGTAGGAACGTAACTCTTGTTTCTATCAATTAATCTGTGGTAAAATTAGTTTTATGATGGATCATTTCGCTTCAAGTCACAGAACCTGTTAATGACATTAAATGACAACTTACTGTAATTTGGTTTTCAAATGTGAGTGGAAACATATTTTTACTATAACAAACTACCAGTTATTCTCAGGCACATTGCTTTATGCAGTGATGAGGAAAAGCAAAAATTGCTTCATAGGAACATCTCATATATAGAGGTTGGAAGTTGAAGTGACCACAGTGAGAGAGTATACAATATAAAACATTGCATCATGATTTGCTTAACATAAGACCTAAATCAAGTAGTTATTTTTATATATTTAAAAATTTTTTACATGTTTTATAATTTTTTTTAAATGTTAGGAAAATATTTGTAAGGTATATCTTTATTAATTAAATGCTATCAGGTTTTATTTTGAATTCATTAGCTTAATTTTTTATCCTTTCTATAAGTATTTATGCATTTTTTTAAAAATTTTATTGTTGTTGTATTACATCCATCCCCTTTTTGCTTCCCTCTGTCCCCCTCCCCACCCACCCGTTTCCCCCAAAGTCAAACCCACCTGTTGTCCATGTCCATGGTTCCTTTATACTAGGTTCTTGTATTTATGCATATTTTTAATTGAAGTTTAAAATAATATTCATCAAGATAGGGAATTTTCCAGCAAACTTCAGAAATGGAATCTAAATTTTTAATCACTGGGACTAGGGGTTTCAGTTCATCTTTAATTCTACATTCAGGTTAAAAATGATTTGGTAGGGCTTCTCTCTAGTGGTGATTTTATCTGATCAGTAATCCATTATGGAAAATGAGTAACTGAACTGAAATATATTCTTTTGGAAAAAGTACAGATATCAAAGACAGTATTATAGAATTTTTTTTCTTCCCTAAGGTAGAATCCATTTACTAGAGAAATGTAAACATTCTTCCATTAGTGAACCAAAGTTCTGAGTTCTAGATTTAAAAAGCCATTTGGTTTTATGTATTTTAGGTAATATATCAGATATACAGGGAGGGGCAAAAGTAGGTGTACACATGGACAACATGTGGGATTGACTTTGTGGGGGAATGGGTGGGTGGGGAAGAGGACAGGGGAGCAAAAAGGGGATGGATGTAATACAACAACAATTAAATTTAAAAAAAAGTAGGTGTACAGTTGTGACTACATGAAACAGTTTATTCTTATTATTTATGTATTATTTTTCATTAGTTAGCTGTAAACCTACTTTTGCCCCACCCAGTACATTTCTCTAATTTATTATAAAGAACAAATTCCTTGTTTTTAAATTTAGTCCTCTATTCCTATGAAAGTTCTTAAAGTAATGTGTAAACTTGTCCAGAGCAAAATGTTTATTTGAGGATATTTATTATAATAAGTATTCTTTGAAGGCTGAAAGATAAACATTAATGCTTTCAACTTTGTTGAGCTTAAATCTTTATGTTTCTTCCACTAGAACTGCTACTTGAAACTTAGGAGTGTCTTAAGAAACCTTTGAAGTACATTTGATGCAAAATAAATGAAGTTATTTAATCATACTTTCTTTGCAATGCCTTGTTGAAAAAACAGGACATAGGGAAAATTTTTAAAAAGTTAAAATTTTATACACTATTAAATGCCTGAAAGTGTTGTCTTTTAAACTGGTAGGTTATATACCTCATTTTTTTAAGTGGTGTTACTTGTTTAAACAAACTAAAATTGTACTACTTTGGGTTTAAAAAAAATTTTTTTTTTTAATTTAATATTTTTAGAGAAAGGGGAAGGGAGACAGGCAGAGAGGAAGAGTGACATCAATGTATGGTTGCCTTTCACCTGCCTCCATCTAAGGGCCTGGCTGGAGACCTGGCTTTTAACTTGGTTATGTGCCCTGGCTAGGAATCGAACTAGTGACCTTTGGGTTCCTATCCACTGTGCCACCAGCCAGGGCCTACTTTGGATTTTAATTGCTACCCAACAGACCTGTTAAAACTTCCTTTTTATTATAATTTCCTCTGGTAATTATTGAAATTACAGGTCCTATAAAATATGCTTAAGATGGTCTCTTCACTTTAGTTAGCAGATTCAAGAAGAAGTATTTACCAAATAGTACTTTTAAAATAAAAACAATCCAATCAAATGCAGTTTATCTGATCTTGAGTGTGAATGGAATGCAAGGACTGGTGTGTACATCTTGGAAATAAGCAAAATGTTCAAGAGCTATATTTTAAATAGTAGCTCTCTTTTATAGCTATAAACAAGTTATGTATAAATGGTAGTGGTACCAAAGCACTGAAAATAAAACTTGTTTGTGATAAACTCCATCCTTGGTTCTGTATCCTAAAATGTAACTTTGTGATAATAAACTGCTATTCATCTGCAGGTGCATTGCTTCTACTTAGTTAAAAGATGGTTGAAAGGACAGGAATTAGTAGCATGTTGTATTAGCCTTTTGTAGTGTATTTTGTCCTAAGCATCTTAATTTCCCTGTTTTGAATGCTAAGTAGCAAGGGTCTTGGTTTAGAACTAATACTCATCATGCATGTAAACGGTATGAAAGAACTGCTTAGTAAGTTAACACAAAGTGTTCTTGTGTCAGTCCTTGTGGAAATAGATACAATACAAACATTACAGCTGAACTCACGGCAAACTCCATTAAGTAAAAACCTGGCCTCATTGTTCAGGAAAAAGTTTGAATAGATTGCAAGCTCATTTTGTTGAATGTAATGTCAGGCTTTTAGGGACTGTATTGAGGGATAAGGTTTTGTTAAATTGAGACCAATTCATTAAGTTTTATTGCCTGGTGAGAAGCAGTAATACTTTATTGTAAGACTTCATCAAATATTCATGGTTAAAGAGAAGTAGTAAATGTATTCAATCAAGTGGTCTTTTGGGGTTTTGAAAAGGATTATGAATTCTGCTCAGCTGATAGTTTTAACATTCATTGAGGTTGTTTAACAAGGGTAATTTTAATCTGTGAGTTTAATTTTGTTGTCCAGGCTTGTCTTCACTGTCAGAAATCCAAGTCCATAAGAATTATATCACATAGGGATGAGTGGATAATATCTACTCATATAATTTATCTGTTTTCTAAGAGGGTATATTTTAAAAATTATTTTAATTTTGAGTTTGGTGGTGTGAGGGATTTAGGATTATCTGCTTGTTCATTGTGAGGTTGCTATTCCTTTGGCCAGACTCTAGCCTCGCCTCACTACTTCTGGTGATCTTTTCATGTCTTGGATAATATGGTCTCCTTGACACACATTATGTAATAAGCTGCCTTTTGTTTTGGCCAGTCAAATTGTCCTGAAGGTAATAGCATTTTCTACATATTAGAAATTTTAATAGCTCTCATTCTTGCAGCTGACTTGAGGCAGGCTACCTGCCTCCTCTTTTATTTAGGTTATGCTTATGCTCATCTCAGATTTGTGTGCCAGTATCTTATATACATGAAACTCATCCTTTTCCAGTTAACTACATGTTTAACTTCTTCAGTTTAACTGTGAACTAAAGTTTGATTTTGTGAGTTTTGTTCATTTCAAAGAAATTAAGCATATTGAACTAAAATTCAAATTTGTTATTTTCTTATATCCCTTAACCTCCATTCCTTAGGCAGATGATGTCGAGAGCAAAATTAGACAAATCATTCCACCTGGATTTTGCACAAATACAAATGATTTTCTTTCTTTGCTGGAAAAAGAAGTTGATTTCAAGCCATTTGGAACCTTACTCCATACATACACTGTTTCAAGTCCAACAGGAGGAGAAAACTTTACCTTTCAGATATACAAGGTAAAAATAATTATTTCTTGGGTGTTAACTGACTTCATATACCCGAAACCTGTATGCTGTTTTGTTATTTTCAGTGATTTATTCTAACTTCAGGAAATACTTCTTGTAAGCACAAAATAGAACAAAGATTATTTTGTGTGTGTGTTTGTGTACACATCTTAATCTGAGACTTCTAAACATTTTCCCACAGGATTGCTTTGTGTCTGCACACTTTCACTTACCTCTGTGATGAGTTTCACCTGACTTTTTCTGGCTTTTTCCCTAGGCTGACATGACATGTAGAGGCTTTCGAGAATATCATGAAAGGCTTCAGACCTTTTTGATGTGGTTTATTGAAACTGCTAGCTTTATTGACGTGGATGATGAAAGATGGCACTACTTTCTAGTGTAAGTACCATTCTAAAGCAACAGTAGACCTTATTACCTCCACAAAGCCACCATTTTAATTGTGGCGGCCCAATTATTGGGACAGTATAATGATATTTTTCCCAGGAAAGAAAAACTATTGTTTATGAGACTTGAGTTTTCTTTCATTATGCTTTGGGAGACTTTGAGAATAGAGCTGAATTAAATGCTGTTGTCCGTTAGGGCCCTGAATGTAGGCTTAAACAGTAAAATGAGCTTTGCCTGTGTTTTCTTTTACTTGCCACCTATTCATCTTTATAATAGGCAAGTGCACTGAAGTGATGTAAAGAGGTCTGATTTATCCAAGTTGCTGCACACCAATTAAGTGAATTGTACATTCAGAACATAGCAGGTGTACCCATTGGGCCCTCACAGAGTAGCTTGCTGACACTGAAAATTCAGGCAGAGAATGGAAAAGAAAATGGACACTGCATGGGAGCGTGACTGTAATTGACCTGCTTGGCTTTCTGTTTTATCTGCAGATTTGAGAAGTATAATAAGGATGGAGCTACACTCTTTGCGACCGTAGGCTACATGACAGTCTATAATTACTATGTGTACCCAGACAAAACCCGGCCACGTGTAAGGTAATTGGCAGTATAACACGTGCCTTGTCTTTTATTTCAGAAGAAGGAACTGCCGAAGTTTCCAATACTTGTTATAATAGTGTTGATTTGTTTAGAAAAAAAATCACCATTACTTATTGGCTATGTACTGACTTACTTCATTGTTCCCTTGGAAACAGGAAGATTAAGCCAATTTGGAGTATCTCCGTGATTTTTGGGTTTTTTGGCAGTTGATTGAAAAAAAAAGTCACACAGCCTTTAAAATGTTCATAATACTCCAGTGATTTGCAATATTCAAACTGGTGATGTTGTGATATTTTAATTTTAAAATCCTTTCTTTACTATAGTCAGATGCTGATACTGACTCCATTTCAAGGTCAAGGTCATGGTGCTCAACTTCTGGAGACAGTTCATAGATATTACATGGCATCTCCTTCTGTTCTTGATATTACAGGTACGTAGAATTTGATTTGCTACTGAAAGAGCCTTTCTAAAAAATCTTTGCTGATTGGTGTTTTTTGTTTTTGTTTAATATTTATTTTTAGAGAGGGGGAAAAGTAGGGAGAAAAAGAAGGATATAAACATCAATATGTGGTTGCCTCTTGCATGCCCGTATCCAGGAACCTGGTCCGCAACCCAGGCATCTCGTATGCATCCTGACCAGGAACCAAACCCACTGACTATGACTGACTGGGAATCGAACTGGTAACCCTTTGCTTCATAGGCAGGCACTCAGTCCACTGTGCCACACCAGCCAGGGCAGATGTGTTTTCTGTTTTTGTTTCTTTGTTTGTCAGAGATAACTTATTTTATTTTACGATTTTATTCACTAATTTTAGAGAGAGGGGAAGGGAGGGAGAGAAACATCAATGTATGGTTGCCCTCACCTGCTTCCAGCTGTGGACTTAGCTGGAGACCTGGCTTGCAACCTGGGTATGTGCCCTGGCTAGGAATTGAGCCTGCAACCTTTGGGTTTATAGGCCACTGCCCAATGCACTGAGCCACACCAGCCAGGGCAACTACTCTGTTTTAAACAGCATTGTCCTAAAGCATGTGTTTTATGTTCCTTAAATGTGTAACTTCTCAACAATATTTTATATGGTGAAATGTAGGCCTATTTGTTTAAAATTATCTTTCCGTATGAATTAGCCATAGAAGTGGTACTGTGAATAGGATGTTTAGAAGTAGGGAAGAGACTCTACTCTTTAAACGGAGAAGTCATCAGCCCTGATCAGTATGGCTGACTTGGTTGAGCATCATCCTGCAGAGAAGGTCAATGGTTTGATTCCCATTCAGGGCATGTGCCTAGCTTGTGGGTTTGGTTCCCACTTGTGGGTTTGGTCAGGATATGTACGAGATGCAGCTGATTTCCGTTTCTCTTCCTCCTTCCCCCTCTCTTTTAAAACAAAAGAAAACAAACAACTTTGACATAATATTTTAAAAATGGAACCCTGGCTGGTGGCTCAGTGGATAGGGGCCAGCCTGTGAACCCAAAGGTCGCTGGTCTGATTCCCAGCCAGGGCACATAACCAGGTTGCAAGCCAAGTCTCCAGCCAGGTCCCCAGCTGGAGGCAGGTGAAAGGTAACCATACAGCGATGTTTCTCTCCCTTCCTTCCTCCCTCCTTTTCCCTCTCTCTGAAAATGATGGATAAAATCTTTTTTTTTTTTTTTTAAAGGAAAAGTCACCAGATAATAATATGTAAACATGTAAACTACCAAAGATCCAAAATAGCCCAAGGAACATTTATTTGTCATTATTTTTTCTTCTTGTGTAACACTGTTTCAAATGTATTATTCATAAAGTTACTGATTAAACTGAAAATCACCTTTCCTCCCACCCCCAGAAAAACTCTATCAGATACTCACATTCAAATTAGGTATTAAATATTATTAATTCTCTTAAGAGTTTGAATTCATCTTTGTTTTTAAAACTGTACCACTTAGCACTCACAAAATACTAACTTAGTAAAAAAATTTTTGTCATTTTGTTTAAAGACATAAAAAATTCTGGCTCTGGCTGGTGGCACTGTGTGTAGGGCACCAGCCTGCAAACCCAAAAGTCATTGGTTCGATTCCCAGTTGGGACACATAACCAGGTTGCAAGCCAGGTCCATAGCTGGAGACAGGTGAAAGGCAACCATACATTGATGTCTCTCTCCCTCTCTGCCTCTCTTCCTTCCCCTCTCTCTAAAAATAATAAATAAAATATATATTTTAAAATTCTGGATATGGGACTAAATAGTAAATAGATTATTAGTGTCTTCCTTTCTCATGTAATATAATGGTTTGCTTGTTCTTGTTCAGACTAAATTAAAGTTAACCCCAGTCCTTTCTGGTAGCACAGTGGATAAGGCGCCGGCCTGCTAACCCAAAGGTTGCTGGTTCAATTCCCCAGCCAGGGCACATAACCAGGTTGCAAACCAGGTCTCCAGTCAGGTCTATAGCTGGAGTTAAGTGAAAGGCAACCATACATTGATGTTTCTCTCCCTCTCTGCCTCTCTCCCTTGTCTGTGTCTCTGGAAATAATAAATAAAATCTTAAAAACAAAAGTTAACCCCAAAACATAGTTTTAAGTGATGCTATAGATTAATAAATTAGAGGAAAAACATGTTGTTTTTAAAAGGGAGTTACATGTTTATACAGTTGAATTGTATTTCTATCTGAGTTTCCTGTTACTATAGAATATTTGGAAGCTTGGGAGATAAAATAGTCATTACTAAAATTAGTTTATATCCAAGATTTTTGACATCTTTACTAGTTTAGTGACTTGTAAAATTATAGAAACATAATACAAACAATAACACTTCTTTTTAGCTAAGCTGAAAATTGTTTAGCTTCTATTCACTTATACAGCTTGGACTTTTTTTTTTTGGTGATTTTAATCTGGAGATTTACAGTTCACATAAGTAGTCTTTGTCTTCTCTAGTGGGTAATGTGTCAGCAGGGGTTGTTTCTGTGAAGCCTCTTAACCACTTTTTTGTGTCTGCCCCAGCCAATAAAGTCCTTGATACTTAGCACCAATTAGCAGATAAAGAATTTTATTCCTTAAATCTCAGTGAAGAGTCATCAGTAATGGTAACCTTTATTCATTGCAAACTGAAGATTTGCAAGAAACGCCCAACATGCTAAAGGACGTCTGAATTTGAAAACTAGGGTATCAGCCTTTATTTTCAGTGTTAACGTTTCTCAGCATTATAAAATACTAAAAATGTCTTATCAGCCCATGTCATTAAGATATTTCTCCTAGGTTCTCCCCTAGCTGGTAGCACAGTGGATAAGGCGCCGGCCTGCGAACCCAAAGGTCTCAGGTTCAATTCCCCAGCCAGGGCACATAACCAGGTTGAAAACCAGGTCTCCAGTCAGGTCTGTGACTGAAGACAGGTGAAACGCAACCATACGTTGTTTCTCTCCCTCTCTGCCTCTCTCCCTTCTCCTCTTTCTAAAAAAAAAAGAAAGAAAGAAGAGCAAAGAAATTTCTCCTAGGTTCTATACCTGGTCCTTTTATAAAATGGAATTTTCTATTTTTTAGTCATTTTAATTGCTTATTTCCCCATTATTTTGTAAGTTTTTAACTTCATAGATGTTTAGGCTTTGGATCTTCCTTGCAATTCAGGATATCCTTTATATTGAAATGGCCTTCTGCTTACTTGACATAGAGCCAGAAATAGTGACCATTAAAACTTCCCATTGATGGCCTATGTTGCAGGATACATAGGTGTTTGTGGTATAATTGCCACCTGTTTTCTTCTTCTTCTTCTTCTTTTTTTTTTATAGATAGAATCAATGATTTATTTTTCCAGAATTGTGAAGAGTTGCATTTGACAATAGAAATGTTTGCATATGCCTTGTGGTGGACATACCTAGGAGTAAAAATTACAGAAAATGTGGTAGCTATGTTTCACTTTTGTGGAACCACCACACCATTTTCCAAAGTAGCTTATCATTTTACATAGGCTCAATTCTCCACACCATCATCAATACATACTTATTTATTCTAGCCATTCTTTTGGACATGAAATGGTATTTCATTTGATTTTTATTTTCATCTCTCTGGCTAGTGATGTTAAGCATCTTTTCATGTTCATTTGTTTATCTTCTTTGAGAAATGTGTATATAGATCCTTTGCCCATTTTAAAAGTTGAAGTATTTGTCTTAGTGAATTACAAAGTCTTTTTTTTTTTTATATTATAAGTCTGAATACAAGTCTTATTTGAAAATATTTTTCCCATTGTGTAGTTTGTTTTTTCATTTTCTTAATGGTAACCTCTTTTCTTTTGTTACTTGTACTTTTGGTTCTGTTATCCTGTTTTCTTCTAGGAGTTTTCTAGTTTTACCTTTTTTTTTTTTTTTTTTTTTTTTAAGATTTTATTTATTATTTTTAGGGAGGGGAAGGGAGAAAGGCAGAGAGGGAGAGAGACATCAATGTATGGTTGCCTTTCACCTGCCTCCAGCTATGGATCTGGCTGGAGACCTGGCTTGCAACCTGGTTATGTGCCCTGGCTGGGGAATCGAACCTGCAACCTTTGGGTTCACAGGCCGGTGCCTTATCCACTGTGCT
>PVIW01007008.1:0-78483 GCA_004026585.1 Noctilio leporinus | reverse complement strand
GTCCTATTCAAAAAGTGAGTCTCTTCTGTAAGTGGTAGGAGGTACTGCTTATAAGATCACTAAGGTAGCCTGAGAATCCCACCAGCCTCAGTAACAATAAGGATAATAATAAAATAATTAATATAATGAAATAATCAATAACTTTTATGGAGTGCTTAGTGACAAGCACACTACGAAGCACTTTCACATGGATTACCTCATTTAAACCCCCACAAAAGGCCTGCGGGGAGTTGAGAGGGATCATTTCAGGTTTTTTATTTGATGCTGGGCTGAGTCAGGTAGGTGGAAGGGGCAATATTGAAAACCAGACTGTCTCACTCCAGAACCCACGCTCAGTGCTGTCCCATTCAGCAGCTGGTTCTGCAAGATTTACCCAGGCCCTTGCTAGCCTATCATTACGGAAAAACAGCTCCTCTCAACCAAGAGTCCTCATGCCTCTTCTTTCAAAGGCAAAACTTGTCAGAAAGGGAAAGAGTCAGTGGGGAGAGCTTTCAACTTTGAAGCTTTCTTGTGATTTTATTTTTCAGTCATTATGATTACTGTTGAATAAATTACAACCCAGTGTGAGGCTGTCAGACTTGTGGAGGGTGGGGAGGAGAAAGAGAGCCAGGCTGATGGGAAGCACATCCGCTAGGAGCATGATGGAGTGCATTTCTCCGCAGCCAATTCCAATCCCCAAATCCCCATTGTGCTGAGGAGCTCTCCAACGAACACAGGAAATGCAGTCACTGCCGGGCACCGTATTAATGATTTATACACCCTGCACCACTGCTTTTGTTCACTGGCGGGGCTGGTCCTGCTCATAAAGGAATTTCTGGGAGCGGGGTCCCAGATTGCCATGCTGTTTTGCTCAGTGCCGTGCAGGCCACTCCATAAATCAAGAGAATTTAGTGCTTTACAACCTTGCTGAGCCTCTGCGATCCTGTGCGTGTTTACATGTGTGGCTGTGCATGTGTGTGTACATGTGCATATGTGTGTGCATGTGTGTGCATGTGTGTGTGTGTTTAATCAGATTCACCTAGGAACATTAAAGGATGAATGAAAGAGGGCATGTGATTGCCATAGGTGTGTCAGGGTTGATTGTTTCACAGGGGTGACGTAGCCCTATTTGCTCCCCATTTGGTGCTTATGCTTGACGGTATTGTCTCTGAAAATGGGATGGCACCATTTATTATCATAAAGAGATGCAGACCACATTAGGACCCTCCTTCCTTCCAAATCATCAACAAGGACAGACAGGGGAGATGGTGAGTGCACTGCAGGCAGCTTCACCATTCCCTGCAAGTCACCAGGAGCATCATGTGACCTTTTGAACAATGGGATTTGGGAAGCTTTAAAAAATTCAATTGTTTACAGAAAGAGAATTCCATGAATTCTTTTTATTTTGAAAATGAGTGAGGACATTTATTCATTCTGAATAAATTCATTCTGAATTGAGAATTCTGGACCTAAGAAATTTTCTCCTGTACAGAAAGCCGTAAGAAAGCTGATTTTTAACTTCAGCTCCCTTTTCCCTTCATCAAAAGAGGAAAAATTATGTAATCAAATGATATATTTGAAACTTTCAGTTACTTTTTCAAGATATCTACAGAGAAAATCCCTGTTTTTTTTTTTTCTTTTACAGTTGCATTCTCTTAATTATGTTCTGTGTTCCATTTTGTGTGGTTATATTTCTTCCCTTGTGGAACTAAAAGCTAACAGATCTCTGAGTAGGAGTTTGAGGGAGAAAACAAAATAATTAGACAATTAGAATGATACTTTAAATATCCTGTCCAGTAGGATTGTTTTTGTATAAGGTGAAACCTTCAATTTAAGAAGCATGCCTGACTTAAAGATTTATAAGTCTTTTAGGAAATAAACATCTTAATTTAGCTGAATTCCTAAAAGTTACATGAATGGATAAAGGCAAAAAAAAGAAAAAGAAAAAAATGAATAAAGCCCCAGCCTACTCCCACCCAAACTGCATCTTGAATTTCTTTGATAAATGTGAATGTTTGGGCTAACTAATTTTTATGAGCACTCATGCTTATGAGAAAATTAAAAACATTCTTTGAATCTATCCAGAGTCATAGTCAGTGGTCATGAAATTGAAACAAATACTCAATTGAAAAAACTAAGCCTTACAGCTTTGTCTTCCTGAAAAGTAGAGCACAAAATGTACACAATTACATAAGTAAATAATAGGTATTACAATCATTTTTCATCATGGGAAATATGATACAGCATCTTGGATCAAGAAAGCAGGTGTCCAGCAAATGTAGTTTACATTAGTATTGTACTGATTTCTGTGTTTGCATTTGTCCTCTATTATATGAATGTGTGAGTGTCTCATTGTCTTTAATTATGTCTACGAGGCACAAGACAGCAGTCAACATCTGCTCTGTTGTTTACTTGGTTTACATATAGCTTTGATGGGTTATTAAACAATCTATTTTTCAAACTGAAAACAGAGAAACCAGCCGAACCCATATTATGGCATTTTGTAAAGACCCATTATGCAATTAGTACTAGGGATTTGTGCAAAGCTGGTGATTCACCCAAATAAACATCTTTTTATTCTGATAGTGTCTATTGGCTTTGTGAAAATATCAATTTCCCATAAAATAAAATCACATTTCCTCCTTAATCATGTAGCATGCCAAAAAGATGATACGTTAATATGAGGGATGGATCTTTTACTTTTTATATCAGAAAAAGAGCAATTCTTGATTCTTCAAAATCATAGTCTTTAATTCAAGCCAACAATTACTATATTACATAAGACAATGGATAGCTTATACATAAGACAGATTTGGAGAGTTTATCTGATACTATCAAAGAAGAAAAATGCTATATTTTTAACCATTTATAGAATATCCCTGATACTTTATGATCTATTTACAAAAGACTTATCAAGTTATTTATAGCAAAGCATGTGACATTCATAATGATTAAATCAGACCTCGTCCCATTCCCTCATGTAAGTAATTTGTTAATAATGAATTCACTTCTCCATTCAACAAATATTATTTAGTCTCTTCTCTGCCTCAGAAATTGTGTTAGTCACTAAGGATATACAGAGAAGGAAACCAACTCCATTTTCCTTCATGGACCTTATGAGTCTGTGGGGATGGCAGGTAATAAGCAAATGATCTCAACAGAAATCTGTATTGTAAGTTGTGATAAATGCTCTGAAAGAAAAGAAGCAGGTCTACAGAAAATGGTAGGGTTGGAGTCAGGAAAGAAGTAGGCTGTCTCTGAGGAAGTGACATTGAAGCTCAGATAAAGCAGGATCTGGGTAAAGAGGTAGGGCTTGGGATAGAGAAGACCATGAGTACTGAGGCAGAGAGTGTATGTAATGGCTGTCCCAGGTGTGGGTGATCTCAGGGGACTTAGAAAAGGCCAGAGGGCCTGGATTAGAGTGGAAGAGGGAAAAAGAGGCAGAGAGAGGCCAGAATCCACAGTTGTGGGAAGCACAAATTCTTGTTATTCTAACAAGAATAAAAAGGGACAGAAAAAGACTAAGGGGTATTAAGCAAAGGAGAACTATGATTGAATTAAGCCTTTAAAAACACCAGTCTGAATGTTCTGTAGAGAATATATTGGAGAGGGACAAGATGGAAAGCAGAGGTTCAGATAGAGGACCACAGCAATAATTCAAGTGTGAGATGATGTTCATTTGGGCTAGGAGTTGACAGAAAGATGGATAGGAGTGAGAGTTTGGTAAAGCAAGCCTGATATTCTTTGTGGCACCTCTCCATCCCCCAAAGACAATGTTTGGCCAAAGAGAACAAATGGAGCATGCTAGAGCGAGCCACCTGAGGGCTTTGGTGAGGAGGGTAGGCAGTATGTCAGGGGGCACTGATGTGGGGTGTGTGGGACTTCACCAGAGAAGTATAAGCCAATTTGAACACATTCCAGGCCAAAGCCCCCTGTATGTTATTTCAACAGAGCAGAATTGCCACACAAAGTTAAATCCCAACTTGGTAGGGTGATCTCTTATGTCTTAGCAATCAACTTCTGACATGGTGGCCTGGGGAGTGGGGAGCAAGCTTGATGAAATGTCCAGTGGCAAAGCCTCCACCTCCCACCTCAGGTGAAAGGAGCCCAGGAGTTAAGTTCATTCTCATCAGTGATACTTAAAAGTATCACGAATCTAATAGATTTATGATGAGCCACATGGGCATGTCTCATAAGTTCTCTGAAGCTTAGTTTTCACATTTGTGAAAAAGAAGTAATAACAGGATTAGAAACTGGGGGTTGTTGTGAGCAGGGCATGACATTGTTTGTACAGCATCCAGCACAGATCCCAGCAAGTGAAAAAAGCCCAATAAATGCTTTTAGTCTTGGAGGTGGTAGTAATAACGGTGGCGGTCATGGAGGTTGTGATGATGTGATGATGGTGGTGATGATAGTGTTGGTACTGATAGAGATGGTGCAAGTGATGGTGACCGTGATGAAGGTGGAGATGGTAATTGTGCTGGTGATGATGATGGTCGTGTTGATGGTGCTGTTGGAGGTTCAGGTGGTGGTAATAGTGGTATTGGTGGTGGTGGTGGTGGTGGTGATGGTAGTGGTGACCATGATGGAGATAGTGATGGTGATGTTTGGTGATTGTGGTGGTGTTGGTGGTAGCATTTGTGGATGTGCTGATGATAGTGGTGGTAATGGAATGATAGAGCTGTGGAGATGTGGTTGTGATAGTAATGTTTGTTGATGATGGTGCTGCTAATTAGAATGCATGTGTTAGACCAGTTCCACACATGGTACCTGGATTTAAGTTTGGTTTAAATCTTCCACTTGCCATCTTGTATGCCCATTGGAAAGTTACTTAAACTTTCTTGAGTTTCAGTTTTCTCATCTGCAAAATGGAAATGATATTTGTTGTCAGTCATTATGATGACTAAATGAAATGTGTAAAAAGAATAATACTGCCTTTGTTCTAATAAACTTTACAATAACATAGACTATGTTTTTTTTTTTGTTTTTTTTTTTAAGATTTTATTTTATTATTTCCAGAGAGAGCGGGAAGGGAGAGAGACAGAGAGGGAGAGAGACATCAATGTATGGTAGAGAGACATCAATGTATGGTTGTTTTTTTAAATACAATGGCACAGAATGCAGCCTTTAAAAAATGTTTTTATTGCCTTACAATCCACTTCTTGATTTTGCTTTTCATTGTGGGCAGGAAGGCAGGCCCCTTCCCCTCACTGCAGACCTGCCCCCATTGCTCCATGTGGTCTGAGTGTAGCAGGGGAAGCTGGAGTTCTGGCAGAGTGCAACACGGAAAAGACTCCCAGTAATTACAAAAATAACAACACGGGCTGCTTGGCGAGGTAGGCAGATGAGCCCACCACTAGCCAGAATGATAAATAGTGTCTGCAAATGTTAGGTCCCAGTGGGAGTGAGGGAACATATGGGGATAAACTACACTGAAAGTTGGGCATCACTGGTAAGTTTTAAGCAGTTAAGGAAGGCCATTCTAGTGCCAAGGATTTTTTTTCCCCCTTTTTTTTATCCTAATTTTAAATCCTTCAGTTCCCTTTTGTCCCTTTGTTCTATTTTAGTACTAAAAGAAATGTTCATCTTTGAGGCCAGCCACCAGTTTCCAAGGAAGTGAGGTCTGGATGGTAATCCTAAAACAAACAGCCTCCCTGGAATCTGTGAATTTTAACACTGGGCTCTATTCAATATTGTTGGGGGAGATGATGCGACAGAACACAGTGAATATTTTAGGGCCTGCCTACTTGTTGAATTCAGATCTGTAATAGGTAGAAGTGCAGAAAAAGGAGCCCCTAAAAAGCAATCAGCCTGATAAGTTTATAAACATTTGCAGAGAGTAAAATGGCTCTCTCTGCCAGACATTATTTTGAAAGAAGATGTGGACTGCGGTAGGTTGATTTCAGGATGGTGTTGTGTCTGGGTCTGAATGTAGTGTAGAGATTGTGCTCTCGGTGTTGGCTCTGAATCAGTGGGATTTCTCTGAAAGGGTATTTTAGAATTCCTGTTCATCACCCAGGCAGTTTTTCCTAGGAGTCACTGAGAAGAGGTTTCAGCATAGAGGTAAAATTTATAATATGGGCAACTGCATGTTGGTACAAGATCCTGAGGTTTCCAGGATTCCTTAGCTAATGCATCAACATCCTTGGTAATACAAAGTGTGCAGAGGAAAAGAAATACAGTTCAAAATCTAACAGGTGTGTCTTTGATTAAGGTCCTCCCTCTCAACTAGCCAGGGGTGATGCACACTCTCATCTATAGAATGGGCTATTTGGACTGCCAATACCAGAGACTTGTTAGAAGATTAAATGAGTTAGTTTTTAAAGAGCTGAGAATGGTGTTTAAAACTTAGAAAGTTCCATAACATTGGTAAAAGTGTTTGATTAAAAAATAATAAGCAAAAGGTCCTGACTGGGTGGCTCAGTTGGTTGGAGCATTGTCCCATACACCAAAATGTTTCTGGTTCAATTCCTGTCAAGGCACAAAGCTAGGCTGCTGGTTGGATATCCAGTCAGGGTAAATATGGGAATCAGTCGATCAATTGATATGTCTCTTTCACTACGATGTTTCTCTCTCTTTTTTTAAATTTAATTTTATTGTTGTTGTATTACATCCATCCCCTTTTTACTCCCCTCCGGATCCTTCCCTATCCACCCATTCCCCCCACAAAGCAATGTTTCTCTTTCTCTCTCTCAAATCAATAAACATATCCTCAGGTGAGGGCTTAAAAAGAGGAATAAGTAAAAGTTATGTTTAATGATTTCCTTTTATGCATGTGTGTATGCGTATCTGCTATTCTTACCGTCACTATTGAATTAGTCCAGGATCTATTAATTGCAAGGGAGAGAAACCCAACTCAAACTAGCTTAAACAAACATGAGGATTTATTGATTCATGAAACTGGGATGTCTGGAGTCATCCAGTGATAAATGAGTAGCCACTTAAATGTGTGACAGTTGTGCATGTGGAGATGGTTATGCTAAAACATAACCACCTTGAATAAAGCTCACACACATACTAGTGAACTTAAGCCCAAAGAATATTTTAAGTGCATTGCCACATTATTTAGAGTGTTCCCCACAACAATCCTGTGAAGAATGTGTTATTACCACCACATATATAAGTAAATTAAGATTCAGAGAGATTAAGTAACTTGACCAGGACAACAGAGCCAGAAATTATCAGAGCCAGAATTTGCACCTCAGCTTGGGATGGCTTCAATATCTGAGTTCTTAGTCAATATGCTACATTGTTATTATAATAAAAAAATAAATTAAATAAGTTTGTTTTTTAACTAATCAATTGGAAACCAGCAGAACTACATTTTCAAAAACACATCTTTTCTGGAGACTGCCTGACTCTGGAGCCATATTTACCACTTGCAAGCTATGTGATCCTAGGCAAATTACTTAACTTCTCTGTGCTTCAGGTTCCCTATTCCTAATACAGGGATAATAACAGGACTTACCTCAGAGAGTGGCAATGAAGATTTAAATGAGTTAATACATAAAAGGGTTAGAAGGTGTCTCACCAATAGTAAATGGTATACATGATTTAAAAAAAAAAAAAAAAAACCATTTAAAAATAGATTGTAATGTAAGAATCAGAAAGGAAATGAGGTCACTCGGGTGGTTTCTCTTTTGATGTCCCTGGAGTGTCCCAGAAGGGTACTGCTAATCTGGGAAGTTGAAAGACCCACCTGTCAAGTGCTCTTTGTTGCCACCAGCTGCCTGATCGTGACATCGTGGTGAAACCATTTGCAGTGGTCAGCCTCTCAGCTCATCTGCTCAGATGCTTAGCTATACAGCTTGGCACAGCCTGGCCTTTGGTTCCTCCTAACTCTATCTTACCTGCAAGATCAGATGGCATAGACTCAAAAAAAAAAACGTGTATATATTTCCTTCCTCCGTTCTCCCCCAGTGCTGGGTCTAGTGGGTTCCCTAACATACCTACACCCACTCATTGGTTTGATGGTATCTCTTCTCTGGCCTGAAGATGGAGGTGAAGATTCAGCAGACAGAAGCTGCACCCTATCTTAGGATGATCACTCACTTTTGGACAAGGAGGCTAATGATGTGCATTTGAGTTTCTTAAAGTCCAACTTGGTTTGACCATATGGAATGTCTTAGCACATCCACAGATTATTTGGCCTCCTTACCTCGTTGAAAACCTCACCCATATCAAACTGTGGTGAGTACAGCTGCATATTCCCAAAGTTGTGGTGCAGGTAAGCATGTCAATATCACTCCACGTAAGAACCATCATCTGAACTGTCAGTAGGAGGCTGACTTAAGGAACTCAGACTCTATCCATATTGGCTATATACTTCAGAATCTGACAGAGATTCAGAGGACCCTCCAATGTCCACAGATGAACTTCAGAGAGGCCATCAACTCCCTGCAATGATATGAAATCTTTTATGAGTTATGTGCAGTTTTCTGGGATGAGGGCAACATTCTCAGAGTGGTCCATGAATCAATTATGAGTTAAGAATTGCCACCTCACCTCCAGGAAAAGCCTTGATATGAGAAATTCCCAAGGACAACATAGTTCAAGAGGTTGAGATGGTGCTTCAGAATTGCAAAGAAAGGTTGCAGGATAACCTTATTGGCACTTCTTTTTCTGGATCACCACTATCCTCTTCTTTTCTTCCCATAGTTACTCTTTGCATGTGACCAACCCGTTTCCATGTACCTTGGGCTTCTTCTTGTTTGAGAGGGGGTCTCCACTTTCTGAAGGTGCAGTGGGGAGTGGTGAAAGCCTGCCCTTCTGCAGGCCTTGAAGTCTTGTCTAGCTGTTTTTACTAGCTTCACTTTTCTGTCTTCCTTTGCCTTTAATGGCTAATAGAATGGTTGAGACTGAATGAGGGGTTGAGAGTAAAAGAGATAAAGAGACCAGAGGATGCTCAGCTTGAGTTTTGTTCAGGCTAGCATTTTGTTCAGAGTATGTTAGTGATTGTCATATGCCAAAACAAGGACTTCTCATAGTAGTTAACAACCAGGGCTCTGCCACCCTCATTCAGGAGATAGCTTTGTCATTTATTAGCTATATTTTCTTGGCCAGTTTGCTCCACCTTTCAGTGCTCCTGTCTGTAATGCAAAGAAGTCAACATAATTGACTTCATAGGAATGTAGATGGGGTAAGCTGAGATAAGGTGATAAAATTTGTGCAGTGCCTGGCACAAAGTAAGCATCAAATAAATGGCAGCAACTGTGATGGTGATGAGGATGATAAATATGATGACTGTTTTTTTTTTATAGTTTTGTTTTGAGAGTTTATTATTTTTAAAGAGAGAGGAAGGAAGGGAAGCAGAGAGGGGGAGAAACATCACTGTATGGTTGCCTTTCCCCTGCTTCCAACTATGGACCAGGCTGGAGACCTGGCTTGCAACCTGTTTTGTGTGTGTGTGTGTGTTTGTTTTTTTTAATTTTCGTGATGATTGTTGATGATGATGCTCAGGAAGATTCTAATGAGGATGAAGGAGTAAGAAAATAGAAGCAAAAAGAATGGGTAAAGAACATTGCATAGGAACTAACATAATTAGTTCTCAATAGACAGATATTCAAATAGCAAGACAGATGGATGATGGATGAATGGATGGATAGATGGATGGATGGATGGCCAATTGGCCATCAGATAAGTCTAAGAATGTCTTCTAGGACTTCTCAGGAGCTTTACTATGCTAATAGATGTCATGAATCCCCAAGAGGCAGAAAGAGAAAGCTGAATTTCTCCCATGTCTCTGGCTATGGGATTCTTTTTACAATGAAGCATCGCCTCATGCAGAGAATACTTTGGGAGATGTCAGTCTAGATACTTAATCTCCCACGGGAAAAGGATGTGTGTAGAGCTTAGGTAGTTTGGCCAGCTCCCAAGGAGCAGAGTGTGCATAGTGTTTGGGCAGAAAGGTGCTGTTACAAGTCCTAGATATTGTGCTATCTGGCAGGGTCTCTCTGTACCCAGTTCCTGCAGAGACCTGCAGCACAAAAGGCAGAAAACAGTAGGGACATCACACAGCAGCATCTAGGGGGGCAGCTGATTATTCATCCCCCATTCTTGGAGTCCCCAGGGAGGATTTGTTTGCCTCCAGCAAGGTCAACAAATTCTCAAACCCAGTTGCCATTCATCCCCAGACAGGTCAGGGGTCGGTTCCTGAAGCATTGTTGATCTCAGCAGAGATGATGTGCAGGGTTGATATTCTTAGATTTGCTCATTCAGCCAGCCAGTCTGGCTTTCAGAGGAGAATCAGGTCAAGAAGCACTTAATGAACCAAGAGGAGCATAGCATTGCCTTGACCACTGGGGGTTCAAGTTTCTAACGGTAATCAGCAGCTTTCTCACAAGATCTACTGGAATTTTCTTTATGTATCTTCATTGCAGTTTTTGGAGGTGGGGCAATACTACTGGCTAGGGTAACCCAGTGTCCCAGATTTTGGGGGTTACTCCTGATTCAAAGGCACTGTCTCATCAGCCTCATAAACCCTCCTTTGAATATGAAATTGTCATATTTTAGTTTCAAAACTGTATTGTTCATAGATGGAAGCCACATGTACATTCTAGTTCACCTCAGCACCTCCATTTTTGGTTTGGAACATGGAAGAAGGGTGTGTGCTCTTATACAAGACAGCATAGCACGGGTCACATGAGCAAGTGCTGTATGACTTAACCAGTTAGCCATGGAAGGAGGAAGACTCCCGTTTTGAGACAGGTCTGCTGTGAACTGGCTCAATCCTCCAAACCAGTGGCTGCAAATGCTGCTGTCACGACAAACACAGGCACCCATGTACTGTGAGCCAGTCCCTCAGCTAAATACATAATGTTATTCCAGTCTCATGGCTATTAATAATATTGTCACTTTACAAATAGAAATATGAAGCACACAGAGGGTAATTTGCACAATCAGGTGGAGACTGGGATTTTGATAGGAGTAATGTGTGTGGCAGACTCAATGACTATGCTATGGTCCTTTTGCAAGAGTGGAACAAGGCATGGAAATTTCACAGTGAGAAATAAAGCTTACTAGGTACTTGATATTATTTTATGAATTTTACATATGTCAACTCATTGACACATATTAAGAGAAGGTGGGGACATGGCTTCTGACCCCAGGATGTGACTTTTCTGGCTGAATTGGTCCTCTGCTGAGGATCCATGAAATAGCTATAACTTGAGAAGTACCTGGTCAGTGGCCCAGTACATCATACCCACTATCTATGGAAGCTTTACCTGTGGAAGATCTTGCCTCCCTTGTAGTTAACAAGACCCCCCTCTTTTGGGAAATCATTTATTAGTCCTGGCATTAGAACCATCAGCATTATGTAGCATCTCAGGAAATCTCTTTGAGGCCTGTGCTAGGTAAAGCCCTTCCATGCTGTGTTCTCACCTATATTGGGTTAAGTTGGAATGAATGCCTGGTGAGGAGTGGAGTTTATCACTTCCAGTTCAAGTTGTTGCCTGAGAGTGGTCACTCATGATGATCTAGCAGATATCAGGGCTACAGAGAAAGCTTTTGGTAATTGACAAAGCACATATTTTTTCTGTCTAACCTCAAATATGTCACTTAACCTCTCTGAACCACCATCTCATCCAATAGACACTGGAAGTGATTCTCAAGCACTTACTGAGCATCTATTCTGTGCCCAGCCCTTTGAGAAAGATAGACAAAAAATGATTGAGGAGGAGGTGTGGGAGATAAAATGAGAGCACACATGGCCGTGATCCCCAGCCAGTTTTTCCCTGACTTTGTACAAATCAACACTGGTCTTTCAGGGGCTTAGATGAGTGGGCTGTAAATTCTGGGGAGGGTGGGGAGGCAGCTGGGAGCACCCAGTGTGTGGCTGCTTATTGAAGGACAGGCCAGTCATGCATGCAGCCGTGGAAAGGGGACAGAAGGACAGAAGGCTCCAACAGAGACATTGGTGACAGGTATTAGGGGCATTCAGGAGGCAGATCCAACCTGAGAACAGGGATGATTCATTTAAAAATCTGTAAAGACATTCTGAAGAAACAAATACAAATAAACTATCACTTTGTCCTTTAAGTTCCAGGACCAGCCCTATACATCCTGTTATTTCATGGCAGCAGCACACCTAGGAGAAGGCATAGGTGTTGTCCCATGTTACTGCTGAAAAGACCAAGTCTCAGATTATGGGCCTCATCCTAGATCAACTGCATGGCATGGTGACAGAGGTGAGATTCAACCTAGCCTCCCCTGCTATAAAACCCATGCTTTTTCTACTGGGCCAAGATGTACCCAGGTCACTGGTAACACAACTCTTAATTATATGGAGACCCTTGCAGAATCTTACCTTTACTTGCACTCTTCCTAAACTGTCATTCACTCCTGAATCGTCTCAAGAAATGTGTGGGGAAACTTCATTTATCTAGTCACCATGTTAGTCATTGGGTGGACAGGAACGAATAGCATCTTTCTTTATTTGAGACAATCTATTTTCTACTAGGAGTCATCACCCTCAGAAGAATTATTATACAGAATTATTATATAGAATTATTATCAAGGATTCCAGAACATAGGTAATGGTGTACTTAGTTCTGCCTGGACTAATGAGGAAGGCTATGTAGAAAATGTGACATTTGATTTAATCCATAAGTTTGAATTAGAAGGAAGAAGGAAGGAAGGAGGAAAGAAAGGAAGGAGGAAAGGAAGGAAGGAGGCTAGGAAAGAAGGAAAGAGAGAGAGGGTAGTCCTGTGTAGCAGACAAGTTTGTACAGTAACTTGGATTCATAAAATTATGTGTCAAAGGCAATTTGCCAGGTGTGTTTTGCAGAAAGAATAATTTGTAGAAAGGACAGGGTATATTGCAGCATGAATCTGGAGAAGTGAAGCTGAGGAATATTGTGAAGTGCTTTGACTATTTTAGGAAATTCTGTCACCTACCTTGGCCTGAAAACAGGTAGGATGTGTCATTAAATAATCTGTATGCATCTGTCAATATCCAAAAGATAAGGAGTGCAATTAATATTATCAGAGAAACACCCTGCCTTAAGGATTTTGCTTTAGTTTTAATGATCAACAAGTGGCAACTGACATATGTCATCTTTTCAGGAAGCAGGGAAAAACTGGTGGAGCATCTCTCACAGAGCCCAATTTTCCTCATCTGTGAACAAGGCAGACCCTTCCCAGGCTTCAGCAATTGTTAGTACAAACAAACATGCCCAAAGTTTCTAGATCTTCCAGTCTTTCAAGAGATAAAATAAATTTAAATTTTATACAAGATGCTGCCATTTAAAAATGTAAGTTCTTTTACACAATGCAGACTTGTTATGATCATCATCATTATCATTCTTCTCATCTGTAGACCAGATTTGTTCAATGAGGCTGCAGTTCTATTGGCTAATAGAATCTATAAGCAGGACTTGGTCTTCTCTGAATGCTCTCCTCTCCCCATCTTGAGCCAATACTCGTGTTTCTGTCCTCTTTCCTTCTCTAGTATGGGACATTTGAACTTTGGGTGGCTGCCACTTATAAGAGTAGGTGATGGGCAGAGTTAAACCTTATGGTAGCTCATAGGATCTGGGGAATAAAATACAATATCTGACAGCAAGAGAGGAACCACTTTAATCTAGGAAAGGAAAAGAGAAGTTAATCACTAAGAAGGCAGTGTCATCATAGAAGGTGGAGAAAGATGGGAGAATTTTTTTTTTTTCCTTGGGATAAGGGCTGAGATTGAACTATCAAAGTCTGGGTAAGAAGACATAAAATCTCTTGATGAAAATCCCTAACATGGGGAAAATTGACAAAACCAGCACTGAGAAAGTGATAGGAAAGACAAGGCACAGGTGGGAAAATAGAAGAGAACAAAAAGTATATATATATATATATATATATATATATATATATATATATATATATATCCATACTTGTCATTGTATTAATGTCTGACTTCCAGAGGTTTAGGTAAAATATAATGCTCTAAATCCAAATTACGGGCCAGAAAGCTGTGGCCTGAGAACCCAACCCATCTTGTTACCTGTTGTATAACCCTCTAGCTAACAATGATTTCTGCACTTTTCAGAGGTTGAGAGAAGTCAAAAGAATATTTTATGACAGGTCAAAATGATAGAAAATTGCAATGTAAGTTTTCATTTACATATTGTCTGTGGCCACTTCCACACAACAGTGACAGAGTTTGGGGTAGGTGCAGCAGGGAGAATCAAGTCCACAATGCCTAAAGTATTTATAACCCACCCATTTCCCATTTATAGAAAAAAGTTTGCCATTCTGTTTGTGATGACCAGAATGACAATAATGCCTGGCCCCTGGATTGAAATCAGTCCTTTTGGGAAGCCTGCCTTTGTTTCCTAGCCATTGCCAGAGATGCCTTATCTGTTCTTTACCTTATGAATTTATTCTCCCTTTTCTTTTGAGATCCTGCAATATACTTCATACTGCACACTAGACATTGGGTGGACAATTCCCATGAGCCATGTGCACCAGCACCTGGGGAGCTGAGAGGCAGAGAACATGGTTCCATGCCTTTTAGTGGAAAAAAATGGATCCCAGGAAAAAATATACAGATAAAGTCAGAATCATAGAAAATGTAAATAACAGTAATTAAGACTAGATGTGGTGAGGACAGGAAGACAAGGACACCAATATACAGTCAGTAAAGCCCAACAAAATGGACAGAGTTGAGTTTCTTATTTGGCTCTGAGCTTCCTGTCTGTCAAAGTAAAAAGTGACACAAAACAATTAGCCTTTATTTTCAGAGGGAAGAAAACAGAATACTCATTACTCAGGAACGAAAGTTTATATATGCATATTATGGAGTTCCCAAAAAGAAAAAAGAAAATATCCTCTGCATAAATAAATAATGTATATTTATATGTCCCATACATAATTCTCATTTCTCTCAGATTAAAATCATATTCTTTAATAAAAGCAATATATAGTGATAACGTTATTATTCTTTTGTATTTGTGTAATTCTACTGTTTCCAAAAACATTCCTACAGTTTTGCTCATGGGCCCATTCTTGGTGAAGAGAACATAGATATTCTTACCTCTGCTCTTTGTTCAGGAAACTAAGAATCTAAATGTGCAAAATTTTGGCCTTTGTGACTGAATTAAATTTCTTACTCCTGGTCCAATGGTCTTTCCACTTTATAACATTAAAGAGACATCCTTCAATCTGACCCAGGCCTCAACAAAGTAACAAACAGCTCTTGCCCCTCCTGGGAAGTTGTCTTCCGGCAATTCTGCTGTCCTCCCTAGTAACTTCTCAGAAGAGCCAGTGTTGAAAGTCAGAGTCAAAAGCTAAAGTTAGAAACAGTATCAGGCTATTAAGTAAGAGGGGTCAACCTGCAGCTGTCATTGGAGCTTTCCGGGTTGTAACAACGTGACCACTTGGATACATGAGAATCCGTTACAGAGAAACCGTGGTAAGACAGCCAAAATTCAGCCTGAAATAATTGAATTCCCTGCCAAACAGTCCACTGTCGTTATCTAAAAATGTAATTATGCAGCTAAATCAAACAGCTAAAATTAGTGTTGTGTAAAAACACCTTGGCTATTTAAAGTGGAGAAATTGACATTTGGATTTAGAAAAAGCCAATAGCTGAATATGTTTTTTCAGTGTCTGAAGTTCTTCCAGTTTGGACAAAATCTATACCCTGTATTTTGTTGAGCATGAGAGATGGAACATGGCAGGTAGGTGTTTGGCTTGAAGGTGATTTTCTGTGATCCCTGGTCCTTGAGCTTACGTTCAGTGGACTCACTTTGTCAGTTTCACATTGTTCTCAAAACTCCCTGGTATGAAGATTAGAAGAGTGACAATTTGAATGTTACCGGTACCTTCCTTCATTCTAAAGCCACAAATGTGGGTAGACTAACCATCAGGAGAACAGAATGGCTAATAGCCTCTTGTATTGCACATGCTCAGAGGCCAAGGACCTCATATGTTACACAAATCCTTTGAGGATCTACTGTCTCAGGTTTCCAAATGAAGAAATTGAAATTCAGAGACACCAAGGAACTTGTAAAAGATCACACAACTGGTATGCAGGACACTCAAGATCGTATAATTCCAATTTGTGTAATCCCATAGAAATTCATCTATACCATGTAAGAGATCCTAAACAATCATTAGGTATTATCACACACTGGAAATATTTGAAATATTGGCTCAAATGTATTTCTCACGCATCATTTTGGTACACATCCACTGTGCCTTTAAACTCTGGGAAGAGGGAGACATCTCTTATTAAAATATTGCACACTGATATATAACAATTGAAATCTCAAAGACAAAGAATGTTTTTTTTAAAAGTAAACACATGCACACAAAGCACATGGTGTTCTATTACAGAATGAAATACTGTAATGAATGTAGTAGCCTGGATAGAAATTGTTTGCAACCCAGCCCTGCCTCTTCCAAGTGCATGACGGTGAACAAACAGTTCAACTAGTGTAAGCCTATTTCCCATTTATTACCTGGAAATGATAATAGTGCCCACATTGGGGAGTTATGAGAATTAAATTACATAACGCATGTAAATAATTAAGCTCATTCTCTGTGCATAGCACATACTGCAAATATTAGCTAGTAGTATTATATTATTTGCACAAATTGCCTCTTTAAAATTAAAACTGGAGAGAGAGAGAGAGGGAGAGAGAAACAGAATAATAGCATAGACTATCTTTTTCCTTGCTTTTTGATCAGTACCAAATCCAGGACACATTAACCTACTCAAGTTTTAAGTGGCAACTGATAATCATATTGATTTACATTTCTCGGGTTGTTTTTTGTTTTTGTTTTTGTTTTTCACTAAACATCCCATACAAACTGTGCTCTGTCTTTTGCCCAGATTCATTGGTAATTGCCCAAATCTCATAACCTGACTACGTTTCTCTCCGAAGCTTGGTCTCTCTGTCTGCCTCTCCGAGAACTAAATTAATGGAGTATTTGGTTCGTCATGTTAGGCAAGCCATTCCCAAAATAGCACCTTCCATTTTTGTAGCTTCAACTCTGCAGCTGCTGTGTCTCTTCGTCGTCTGGGAAGAAAACTTTCACATCGAGAGTTGCTGATTCGGATTTTCTTTCTTCCCCCTCTCCACGGTGATGAGCGCTTGGCTCCTGACAGAAGCGATTTGGCTCTCAGCTTTGTAGTTCGGAAGAAGTGGGGTTTATAGATTTTCCCCTAACTCTCCATTGATGTGTTGAGCTTCAGAGGGAATAATACCTTCACGTAAAGCATGTTGCCTTCTCAAGGAGTCCTCCTGCATCCCTATGGAGTGCCTATGATTGTTCCAGCAGCCCCCTACTTCCCCGGACTGATCCAGGTAATTCAAGGCCACTGCCAGCAAGCAACTTAACTCCAGAGCGCTCAGAGTAATAATTGGAATTTTTATGGTTGAGAAAGCAAACACTTTTAATACAGGAAAAAGCCCTCGTGTAGTCAGTGAGAAGACAGTAGGAAATCAAAAAGATGGATCACCCTAATCTGGCTATTGACATCTCTCATGGCTGAATAAATGGTGTAGTTGAGCTATATTTGCTTGTATTGATCTGTCTGCTGTTTAACATTCATGCCTTGGCTTCAGGAGGTTGGCCACGGGGCAAAGGATTTGCTCTCCTTCCCAGCTTCTGGAGGAACTTGGTCTCCCTGAGTAGATCATGAGGCAGAGTAACTTATCATGAGGTGACTTGGTTAAGAGCTTTACCCCGGAAACAGCAAGAGCATGAAAAACGTGTTAATTCATGTGTTCTGCTTCACGTGGGCTTGTCTATGTTCACAGAAGGTTCCTCCCACCTGGGTGGAGTGGTTGCACTGAGGCAAAATGGAGCACTCAGTTGATAGTTAATTTATGAAGTTCAGAGCTTATTCTAGGAAACCCTTATCGGCTGTTTTTGTATATTAGTGGTGACAAGAAATCGGAGGATTGAAATGCGTGTTGGTTTCACTTTCAAGGCTATTAATTCTGTACAGGGAGAATCATTTAGGAATAAGATATTTGTGGCCTTTTTATTTTTTTTATTTTTGTCTCAAAAAGTTTGTCTTTTGAAACAATCCTTGGGTGCTCAATGTCTGTCTGAAGTTCTCTGCGGAAAGCTAACATCTACTAATGACAGCCTAAACATCATAGAATACCCGGCTGGCTTTTTGTTGTTTTGTTTTCGTTGGCTTGTTTTGGAACAAGCATCTCTTTGTAATACCTTCTGTGCCTTGTTGCTGCAGGAAAGGAAACCTAAATGCATTCAGTACATCCTTTTACCTTCAACCTTGTGATATTTAAAAATGTTTACAACACCCTAGCTCATTAATTAAACTTCTTGGGGAGGATTCTGGTCAACCCCTTTCCCTACTTCATTTCTGAATGGTGCTTATTAAGTATAAGAGCCTTGGTGATTTGAGATATTCAGGGGTTCTTCTAATAACAAAACATTTTGTCACCCCAGATTTATGGTTGTTGCTGAATTTCAGGCCCCATATTATACGTGAGAAATAAATGGGCTACCTAGAGAAGGAACAGAGCTCAGCAATGTGGGAACTGCTCCGTGTTTCCTGGCACAAACAGGCCTGTGTGGCCTGCCTGGCGTCTAAAGCAGGACTAAACGGCAAATTGGATGGCCTTCACTTCCGCTGGAAACCTGGGGTGAAGGTCAGCCACTGGAGTTTTGTCCGACCCTCTGCCACCCCGCCTGATAAATAATTACAAGCAAATAGTGCCCTTCAGTCTATGCTGATTGATGCTGAAATTGCTTTTGAAAGTTCTCATAAGTTCCTGTTATAGATTAAGTGCCGGTGTAGGAAAAATAACGGCACCCACTGAAATGGGTGAATGTAATCAGGCTTAATGGACTCGAGAGCTTGTTGGGAATTAAATAACTATTGATTTGCTGGAATGTTGCTGTCATTACGAAATGCCACTCTGGACGTATTACCCCAGTGATAGATGAGAAGATGCACAGGCCAGCTGAGAAATTGGGGAGACCCTATTTCTTCCTCCTTTGCAGGGCATTTCAGAAATGTATCTAGTTAAATTTGGAAGAAGCTAGTGATTTTACTTGCAGGTCTTAGCCCGATCATAGTTTGTTTACGCACTGATGCCTTCAGTGGCTAGTTAGTTGCCCATGAGTCAGGAGAGCAGTGCTGCAGAAAAGCCTCTGGACCAGCTAGTGAGACATGCTTCCTCCTCCTCTTCTACTCCCAGAGGGCACACTGAATTGCTGTGGACAGGGAGAGACTTGCTTTATTCCTGCTATTTACCTCCACCCCCCTTTGCAGTAATGCTAGGAGGAGAAAGGCAACTCAAAGAGAGAACAACTGTAACCCTCACACACACAGTCACCTTTTGGCTCATGCTCTGACAGCAGCTGTCCAGTGCTCCCACAAACTGGGTCAGCTTGCCTACCAGTTTCTTGACCTTGTGGGTTTCTTCTCAACTTTTTAAGATGCAAGACCTGTCCTATAATTAAGGAGCCACCCACACTTAATAATGTAGTCAGCAGGAAATTAAAATGATCCAAAATAGACTGTGCACTCCATCATGAGTAGCAAGTCCCTTGACTAGAGCTGTGTAGACAGAGGCATAGTGGCCACTGGGCAGGGCTGTCCCCTCAGAACATTTCCAACCTCAGCAGCCAGTGGTTCACTGAACTATGCTCAGCAGCAGCATAGTTCTCTATGGAAGAAGAACTTCCTTTTCATAAATCTTCCGAGTGCCACTTCTTGAAGTGCCAATCAGCATTGTCCTGTTTTCATCTTCTTGGGTAGAGGAAAAATAATTAATAGACCAGATGTTGTAAGAAGCTTTAGGAGCACATCCCCTTATCCTGCAAAGACAATGAATGAGGGTGTTTCTTAATAGATCTGAGAAAGTTACTCACCAGGCTTCTTTTTCTAGTAGTAGATTCAATAGTCACCACTGATTCCAGCCTCCATCCCCTAGGAAAACCAGAATCTTTACCATATCAGATTCTATGAACCCATCATCTAGTGTCTAAATGTGTTGAATGTATATTAAGGTGAATAGCTTTTCCTTGGAGTCATGTAAAGAATGCAAAAATGCCTATGTCAGAATGAGCCAAACCAGTTTGGACTTTTTTAAGGATGATAATGAGCATAAGAGAGGAGGAAAAGAACAATATTACCAAGTGTATTGTCTAAACATTGTTCCTTTTCCCTTGGCATAGAACTCATTCTTGGTGTGTTTGGATAAAAAGAACCTTTGCATATTCCTATTGAACCTCTTTATTTCCAAAAGTACCCTGAATGGCCAATGAGTTGTCTAACCTGAGAACAAAGGAGGGTCTGACAAGTTAGTTGTCAAAGGTAGACTTCAGGCCAGAAGCTGTCAAGAGGACTTACCCAGGCCATGAGCCATAGCTGCATAATGCCAAATGATATAATCAAAACACTGGCCTTGTCACTGATTAATCTATTTGATTAGTGTTTGGGTATAATGAACTATGGGCTCTGGGGTACAAGTTCAGGATTGCACCCCTCACTTATTACTGACAGATAAGCCCTTTGGCCATACATGGCTAGAATATGCTTCACACTGGGTGAAATAATTTCCATCCCAGGTGAGGTCATTATAGATAATGAGTAAGAAGACATATTCCTAGATGGGGGACAATGTAAACAGAGCCACATCCACCTCACCATGCACTTGTTCATTTAGCTTTTCATTCACTGCACACATCATCTAACCAGGCACTGCTCTAGGCACAGGAAAACAAAAGGGACAGTTACAATCTCTGACTTGTGGGTTCATAGCCTAATGGAAGAGAACACTAGATAAACGCAAAACTATAATAATGTAATAAAAGCAACAGGAAAGAATGATAGGTAATAATTATTGAATACTTGCTATGTGCTAGGCTCTGTGCTAAATACTTAATACAGTATATTCTCTCAATTTAGTCTCACAATAACTTAAAAGTTGGGTACTATTGGTTCACTGTCTCTTATTTGTAATTTTCAAAAAGCTCTGAAAATCAGGGGCTTTTGGGGGTGGGAGTTGCCCCTAAAAGTAACTCATTTAGAAACTCAAATGAGATGTGGCTATTTATAGGCCTTTTTTTTTTTTTTTTTACCTTACTTAGTATGAATTTTCATTTATTTTTGCTGCAGGAGTATTCACGTGTTTGATTTCAAGGTGTTGTCCTAGACCCTACTAAGGGTATTACATAATCAGTGTTTCCACTGAAATGCCTTAATGAAAAATAAAATTTAAAAAATTTTGAATTTCAAAATACAACCCCAAGGGTTTCAGATGAGAAATCACAGTCTTATGTTATGATGTCTCTTTTGTGTATGGAGAAACTAAACCTGCCACCTTGAGAAAGGGAACACACCCAAGGTCACAAGGAATGTCAGTGACAGAGCTGAGATTTGGACCCATCCTGTTGGACCAAAGCCTTCCCTCTGAATCACTGGTCCATTGATGAGGTATATCCCTAGGAGTGCATATGAAAACACAGGTCAGGGAGTAGGTGGATGTCTTTTAGGGTAGGGAGAGAATGGTTCAAAGGGAAACATAGCAGTTGAGTCAGACTATAGAATCACATCAATGTTCACTAGGTGAGCAAAGGAGAAAGCCCTCCCTAGCAGAGCAGAGAACTCAAGTGAATTCATGGTGTTGGGCTGACACATGAACATGGTCCTTCAGTTTCTTCACCAACCCATTGGTACTGTGGGAATTGACATTGTTTAAACATAAGTCTCAAAAGTCAGAAGATGCAGGGCAAAAGGAAGGCATCACAGAAATGGAACTCCTAAGCCCTGAATCTCTGTGTGCCCCACATAGGAACAGGCTTCATGGCACTTTCTGTGATCCAGCAGGTGAACATGGCATTTCCTAGATTTGAGTCCTGAATACCCTCTGCCATCCTCTCCCTCTGAGACAGTAAGCTCTCTGGCTGGCAGAGAAATGTTGATTAGTTCCTCTCCAATGTGGATAGCAGTGCTATAAACAAACCCTGCCACCTGGATTGTGAAGCAGAGCTCAGCATCACTGAATTTGGTAATGCGTATTACAAGAGATCTGCCTATACATACATGGCCATGCTGGGAATTAGCCAAGTGCTGGTTTCAATGATGGACTGGGAGTAACCACCCCCACAGAAAGACAGGGAAAATTATAGGGAACTTGCTGGCCATTTGGATACACTTCCAGGCAAACTTACAAGAAATAAACTTGTTTGGCTCTGTGGCTGGTGGAACCTTTTGCAGATTTTGGTATTGCTGCTTCGCAGTGTAATCTCCATGTTCTGAATTCCTGCTGATTGGGAAAGAAATCAGAATGTACACTGGCTGCAAATGTTGGTGGTGTCATTTACTCTGAGGCAGCTCCATCTTAGTCACTAAGTGACTTTTCTGTACTGCCAAAGACACCGTGTCAACAGCAGACTAAATTAAAGAGTCAGGGAGGTGGCAAATTCTCCAAAGAGAATTTGGAGTCAAATAGGTCCAGGTTGATATATTGGCTCTGGCATGTACTAAGCGTGTGGCCTTGGGCTTGTCAATTAACCTTTCCAAGGCTGTTTTCACAGCGACAAAATGAAAGCAGGAGTACCTGTCTTGCAAAGTGGTTGTGAGCTTTAAATATGATTCATCTCTTCATTTAGCAATTATTTTTTAAGCACTTTCTATATGCTAGGCTGTGAACTAGAAGAGGCTCATGAAGCAGTACCAACATGTGTCTTTGGCCTGCTATATAAAAAATGTCTGGCATATATATGTGATATTTATTCATATCATCTGAATGATATGCATAAATCATTGAGAGGAGAAAAGGGGAGGTGAGGAGAGAATAAGTATTTATTTAGGGCTCTTTTATCTTCAAGTGACAAAAATCTAATTGATATTATTGGTTAGAGGGGAGAAAGAAAACATCGAATTTTAGGCATGGTTGAATTCCGAGGTTCCAACAATCCAACCCTCAGTGGCTGTCCCTACTTGATTTTTGTTTACAAGCGTACCATGTCCAAGTGATGTCAAAGATGCACCCTTGCTATTCCAGGCTTACATCTCAACTCACTTTGCTAATCTATTTCCCAACTGTTTCTGCAAAATTCCAGACAATAGTTTCCCTGGTTCATCTTGCCAGCCATGCCCATCCCCAAACTAGTCACCTTGACATTGACTGTCCACAACAGAACTGGAAGGTGGAGTCAGACATAACTGAGCTTTATGGGCTGTGAGAGGGAAAAAAATGAGTCTTGCTTTTAATAAAAAGATGCTGGAAAGCTAAAAACTAGGTCCTTGTCATCAACAATAATAGCTGAAACTATTACAAATGTTCATACATGTTTTTTCCCCTCCAAATTCTGCATGCACCCTCCCCATGGAAGAAAGTGGTGGGTTTCTGATCTTACTTATCCTAATTGCTTTTTGCCAGTGGTCATAGTCATTGGCAATGGACTATCATCTAGTGTGTCTTCTGACTCTATTCATGATCAGGTGCATCAAAGGCAGATGTGGCAGTTTTACTCAGCATCTTCCCACCTAAATCAATTACACCAGTGTCTTCCATCATTGTCTGTGTGGGACATTTCTGATGTTTTACAAGTGAGAACACCATGATCTAGGGTAGTAAAGACATTATGAGAAGGATGTCCAGGGACTGAGGCAAGAATGTTGTTTTCAGATCATGTAACCATATCACTTCCCCTTCTATGGGCAATACCTACATGAATAAATATATGAATAAATAAAGTCTGTTTTGCTTCATAGGAATGTATTTCTTTTAATTAGAAGATTTAAGGGACATTGTCAATCTCTTCTGATGAATATCAGTCCTATAAAAAGGATGTGTTTCTGCAGCAGCCATCTGTCATTTTGACCATTTTAATGGCAGGCTATATCAGCAAGTATGCTTTTTATAATATGTTGGCATGGGCCAAGCTGGGCTGGAGAGACTTGTGGATTTCACACTCCTCTGTGCTGCTTTGGTGTTCAGCAATCCCAGCCTCTGGTGTTGAAGCAGAGCCCCCTCTCTGTCTTTTAAATGTTGTTTTGGGTAAATGCTATTCTGGTTGATTTATTATGAAGATACTCAGCCCTATTTATGTTCCTTTCTTGTCTAAATATAGACCTATCCCACCAGCATGTGAGCATCCAGCCACTTGGTTAAATGCCAGACGCAAAGAGGTGGCCAGAAACATTAAACTCAATACTCTGAAGGTGTTTTCCTCTTGGGCAACTAAGACTGTTGTTTTCTGTAATGCCCAGATTCTAACTTGAACTCCCCAGGCTTATGAAAGTAGGAGGCAGGGGAACTCTGAAATTAATCCATTCAGCAAAATAATTATTTATTGATCATGGGTTCCATGCTGGGTTCTCTTCTAAGCTCTGGAGACACCGAGGTGATGACTAAGACCCAGTCTCTGTCCCAACATAATTTAGAGAGCCAGCCCTTGGTAGTAGAATTGGAAGTTAAGCACAACTACTGAAGGTAAAAATCTATAGAGCTTCAATCCCACTCATCCCACACAATAGGAGGTCTTAACCAAGTCAGTCTTGCTATAGTACCAGGAAGAGAACCTCCTGTAGACAGGCTGTCCAACCTTCCCAAATGACAGGATTTCTGGACATTTTTCAAGGGACAAAAGGTGTTTCTGCTTTGTTTTATGTTGGGAAGGGGAAGAATCACAGCAAGAGCTCTGACCCTGCAGCAGTGGCCAGCTCTGCCCTGCCCTTCCTCACATCTGGTTCAAAGGAAGACAGTCGAATCCAGCAAATTACTGCTGTGGGCAAAGGTGTCCTCCCCCAGCTGTCATCTTCTGTTCCACTCTCTAATCCTCCCTGCAGGAGGAGAAGGTTTGGAGACTAGAGAGGCAGTCTGCTTGACCATGCCATAGTGTCCTCAGGAACACCTCTCCACAGAGCTGTTTCTTCTTATTTCATGAGGCAACACAGGTAAGAATTTAGAACAGAGAACTTAATGCACAAAATTTAGACCTGAGACTGTCTGTGACCTTCCCATGGTGACTTTGGGAAAGTTGCTTGACCTCTTTGAGCTTCCACTTCCTTATTTATAAGATGGGACTAATATCCCATCTGTTCTGCTTCCCAAAGCATGCCAGGCATTAAAGAGCTCAAACATGAGCACATGCAAGGCCTTTGTAGTATAGTCATGACATTATTCAGGTAGCATGACTTAATGCCAAGGTCAATATGAGTCAGCATCTTGGCCCCTGTGTGATAGGGGGCATCATCTGTTGGAGATTCCATTGGGTGTGACCATCCATGCTGTATCAGCTTGGCAGCAGGGGTGGTCACAATTACCCCCAAAGGGATTTGATGGCATGATGTTTGCGAACCACTGATAGCAGCACCTGGTCATGGTGGGAACTCCATAATGGCTGCCCAACACTGCTGTTGTCATGGCTTTTCCATGATATTCTGGGTTGCTCCACTTTCATTTTCATATGAAGATGCTCCAAGTTTGGGGGTGGATGGGCCTATTTACAGTTCTCTGTTCCCACTCTCGATGAAGATTCCTGATAATCATTGGATGCATAGTTGTAGTGCAACTGGACAAAATGGTGTGTGATTAGGGAATGTGGTGAAATAGAGAAGGCTGGAATTTGACATCCTGACCTTGGGTGGTGTGCAGCCCATATTCTCCCACTTCTTTACTCAATAGTCTGGGGAGCTAGGAATAATGGACACACATGAAGGAGAATGTATAGATTGTAGTCATGTTGAATCCTTAGCCTAATCTTTGTCCTCATGCTCCCTCAAAATATCTGGAGCTGGAACTAGAGCTGGGTGGGAGGGAAAGGGTGGGTTTTGATGGAGGAAAGAGATGCCCATCTCTTCCCCTCCATGTGGCCATAGCCTTCTGGGGACAGACTCTTTGGGACCACCCACACCTCTGTTCCATGCACCTCCGGGGACACTGTGGGAGCTTAATAAATGTTAAATAATAGGAAGAATAGCTTCCATCTGTCAGCACTTGATGGCAGGGAGGTTGTGCAAGCCCAAGGCTGATGACTGGCACAGGGGCAGCTTGTGGGGAACCTTTGGGCAAACACAGAGCTCTCTGAGTTGCTTCAACAGCCTCCTGCATCAAGGAATTTACTGGTCCTGCTACTAATCTAATGAACTCAGGCAAATTCATTAGCAATGCTGGTGTCTGCCCAGAACCCCAGATCACCTCCATCAGAGCTGCAGGGAGCAGGGACCAGCAAACTGCACACTTCCTTGGCAACCCCAGCTTTCTGAGGAGCAAGCGGGTTTGGGAAATGGTGTTGACCAACAATACATGGGCTTTGTTGAAGTTTCAAAGGGACAAAGGATCTGCCCTCTGAACAGACGGTCTCATGAATTCAGACTTCCATCATTTCCTTGGGAGAAAATGCCTACTGAGCTTTTTGCATTTACTTATTTAAAAAAAAAAAAAAGAACAGCTGCTTGTTTTCATACATTTACCCTGTACCAGGCTGTGTGTGAGGCATTTCACCTCCAAGATCTAATTGAAGTGTTATATTTTAGAGGGGGAAAACAGGTGAAAAGAATGGTGTAAGGGTGTGGGCCCTGGAGCAGACTACTGGTTTCATCTCCTGCTTCCACCTGTGTGAACTTGGGCACCTCTTACTACCTCTGTGACCTAGGGCACAATTTTTGCCATCTCTGGGCAACATTCACCTTGTTAGCTGGAAGTTAAAAGAACCCAAGCATATAAAGTCCATTGCACAATGCTTGGCACATGGAAAATACAACATAAACATAGTAGCAGTTTGTCTCCAAGCACACTAAAACACCACCATGACTGGCATTAAAACCAAAGAAATTAATAGAGGCAATATGGAGTGTTTGCTACATAGGGAGCTGATATTGAATATACTCTAAGAACGTGAGCTCTGGGGTGAGACTGCCAGGTGAGAATATCAGCTTCGCCTCCTTGGGAAAGTTCCTAAATCACCTTGTGCTCCAGGTTCCTCTCTTGCAGAATGGACGTATTAAAAGCACTTGATCCAATCATCCACTGATGGGCACTTAGGCTGTTTCCAGCACTTGGCTATTGTAAATAGTGCCACTATGAACATAGGTGTGCATAGGTTCTTATGAATTGGTGTTTCAGGATTCTTTGGGTATAGTCCAAGTAGTGGAATTGCTGGATCAAAAGGCACTTCCATTTGGTACATTTACACAATGGAATTCTATAGAGCAGAAAGAAAGAAGGAACTCGTACCCTTTGCAACAACATGGATGGAACTGGAGAGTATTATGCTTAGTGAAATAAGCCAGTCAGTGAAGGACAAATATCATATGATCTCACCCATTACGGGACAATAATGGGCAAAACTAACAACAAGCAAAACAGAACCAAGTATATGAATACAAGGAATAGGCCTTCAGTGGTCAGGGGGAAAGGGGTTGGGGGGAGAGGGAGGGGGGAGGCAGAGGCAAGAAAGGGGAGCAGCTTAGACAAGAACCTAGTATAAAGGAACCATGGACATGGACAACAGGTGGGATTGACTTTGGGGGGAATGGGTGGGTGGGGAGGGGGACAGAGGGGAGCAAAAAGGGGATGGATGTAATACAACAATAAAATTTTAAAAATAAATAAATAAAACCAAAAAATAAAAATAAATAAATAAGAGCACTTGAGTCCATGCTTTAGTGTCCTCTTCTGTTGAATGGGACAATAACCAGAGCTGCTTTTGAGGATCAGATGAGTTAACACTTGTAAGACACTTATATTGGCACTTGGTATGTAGTGAAGGCTAATTAAAGGATAGGAATAATAATATAATAAGGATTACATAATTATTATCACATATTCTATGTAATGTAGGCATAGTAATTCACATTATATATAAGCATACATATTCTATATAATCACATATAATTATATATTGCATAATGATATATTATTGATTATACGTATAATGATACATAAAATGAAACATAATCATATGTCATATCATGTGTTATTACACAACAGTCACCTCTAACATTATATATAGCAATTACTACATTGTATGTTGTAATATGTATCACATAGTACATTTTATTATCATTGTATCATGATAATATTGTTATGTACATAATATATATTATAAAGTAACACTATATAATAATAGTTATATAGTAATCATATCATGATTATATATTATAATTATGTAACTGTTTGATAATAATAATAATATATTATTATTATTATTGCTACTACTGTTAGTCACTCTATTGGGTACTTTCCGTAGAATATTTCTATTACTTCAAACTATTCTAGGCAGACTGATTTTAAAAGGGAGCAAAGTAAAACACCTGCTTTAGCTCTCAGGGCTAAGAAGTGGCAGACCTGGGGTCCTACCCAGGCAGGTAGGACCAGAGTCCATGCTTGCAGGAGCTTTGGGGTTCAGTGTGACTTTGGTGCCATCTCCCTATTCTCTAGGGGTGGGGGCATCCTTGTCTCATACCCATACAGACTCTTCTGAGCAGAAGACTAACACGGCTTCCTGCCTGTGTCATTTCTGATCAGCTTTCTGCTCTGCAGCTCTCTACCAAGAGGTCTGGCTTCCTCTGGAGCCTGCTCCTGGGGAGAAGATCAAAACTGGAGGTGGGGTGGTGACATAGGGAGGGGAGGGGGCTGCTGGGACATGGTACTTGTGGCTGTGTTTACCAGAGTTTCTTTTTGGTTATTGATGTCTAAACCTCCTGGAAGTACACTCTCCTTTTCTCTTTAAACACAAATCAAGCAATGTTACCAACACACATTCTCTGTCAAATATGTCAGTTACTCCAGAGACCACGGACAGCTTACAAGTGATGTCTTCTATTGTTACTGTGGTAGTGTGTTATTTCTCCCTTGAACAGTCTGTGTTTGTTCTGGGAAGAGGTGTAAACACTCAGGTGCCTGCTATCTCTGAGGTTTTGACAGAATATGTGAAATTGACATGGACTGTCCAATGACCATCTTAATAAGGCAGGCTCCTCAATCCTGATAGGTACTGGCTTGTGTGGGCAGCCCTGTATTTGCCTGAAGCCTTTTCCAGGAACTTGGGTGGGGGCTTGTAGACTCTAATGAGCTAGTGCTTGTTTCACACCTGGTGTTTTGGCAGGTGGTTCCCATTGTGACTTAGCTGAGGGGCTTGGTACTGCCTGCCAGAGGGCCTAAGATTTGCACAGGGGCTGAGCAGATGTTGGATTCATTCACCCATCATACAGAATGCCAGTCATCAGCTGCCGAGGCCTGTTCCTGCCTGTGTTATAGGAGACCAGCGCTCCCATTTGCTGCATGATGACAGGGTTGCCTGAGGATGGATAAAAAGCCTCCCATTGCTATAGGTAGTGCAGAGCATATGGGGTTCTAATCTGTCCAAACAGTTGTGGCGTTTGCATGTAAAATACTGCCTGCATGTGTATTTCTTTAGTCTTTGGTTCCGCAGAGTCCAGGTCTCAATAAGGAACACTTCGTGGTTTCCTCCAGGTTTGAACAGCGCATGTGTTTATGACATCCCTGCTTCCTGGCCTCCTGACTTCCACACATGTGGGCATGGATGGGTTCTTGTTTATATATATATATATATATATATATATATATATATATATATATATATATCAGAAAATATAACTATATAACTATATATATATATATATATATAGTTTATCCTGAAAATATCAAGCCAATGTCAATATAATTAAAACAGTTTATGCAGCTGATATTTTCAGGACAAATTATACATATGTTATATATTTTTAATATATTTTTTTAATTTTAATTTTTATGTTTTATAGTTTGAATTATTTACCCCTTTTGCCCCTCCTTCACCTAGCTTACCGCCCCCACTTTCATAGTCCATTCCCACCCTGTTGTCTGTGTCCAGTCACCAGTTAGATGAACATTCCCCTGCCATCCTGGTTTACTTTGTAGGGGGACCTTGTTGCTGACACATCTTGGTATCATTCCAGTGTTCCATATGGCCCAGGTGTGTCTGCTTTATTCATTCGTGCCTTTGTATTCAGATCTGCTCAGACATCAGAAATAAATGGAACTGAGGATGGTTTGGCTTATTAGGGGTTAAAAGACAGCAGATAATCTTCACCATTTAGAATGTCAAGAAAAACAAAGATAAGCAGGAACACCTGATGTTCAGGGGCCTGATGGTGATGGTGACAGTCAAAGAGGCAAAGAAAGAAAAGTAAAGAAAGAGAAAAAGAAATCAAAGATGACCCTTGAATGTGGGTGTTTTGGTTAAGATCCCTTTGGGTGGAGGAACAGAACCCAATCCTGGCTAGCTTAACAAAAATAAGAAGGGGAGCTATTTATATGCTTACTTTAAATTTGAGCTTTAATGCATAAATAGTTGCATGCACAGAAATTCTTGGATTCAAATGAGGAAAAAGAAAGAAAATTAAGCCAAGGGAAGTTCAGGAGATAAGGCCTAGAAACCTTGGCAGACAGAACTTACAGGCATTCTCTCCAGGTGAGTGGTTGTCAGCCAGGGTGATTTTGCCCTCTAGGAGCATTTTGGCCACATCTACAGACATTGTTAGTTGTCACAACTGGAAGGGGGTTGCTACTGGCAACCTACAATGCATAGGACAACCAGAATGATCTGACTCCCAAGTATCCATAGTACCAGGACCAGATACTGTGGTGAATCAGCTACAAATACCACCAGGCTATCTATGTGTCTTCATTCAAGGTCCTATTTCCCAGGAAAGGACCTGATGGATCCAGCGTGGGGTATCTCTCAACCTTTGAATCAATGAATTATGTTCCAGATACCCATCAACTTTGAGTCCATATAACATACTATTAACTAGTCCGGGGGAAAGAGCATTAGGTGAGGAAGACAGAAACCTTCCAAGAGATGGGTCTTGCAGGCTTTACTGATGGCCTTCAGTGGACCTTGCCAGTGGCTGAGATCCTATCCAGCCAGCATGTTTCACACAAATCTACCTGCCTTCAGGGAGGATGTTAGACCTTAGGGCCAGTCTCAACCAGCAGCCCATTTCTTTGGTTTTATGGCCTTGTTCTCAGGTTCCTTTCCAACAGAAATACATTAAAAATAAGTCTTGCCTATTTTTCTAATTATAAAAGTAATTCAGAATAAATGCTAAATTAGTTGGGGCAATCAGCAAAAGTACAAATGAATATATACAGATGCAGCTCCCCACATACATGCAGAAATCATAATCTGTCACCTGAAATAACCACTTTCAGATGACTGTACCACTCATTTTTTTCTGTAAGTATATTTGCTTCCTCAAAAAAGTTCTCATACTCTCATCCTACATATAAAATTTGTATTACTTGCAGCCAACATTTTTCTAATAAAAAGCTTTTAAAAGTAGAATTAATGATTGTTTAAAATTTATGAATATCCTTTTTGTTAGGTACATAAATACAAGGGTGGGGTCTTAAAACCCACACATGTCTTCTGTTCCTTCACCTTTTGATCAGCCATGACCAGGTAGTAGCTAAGCTCCTAAGTCAATGGATCATTGGCAAATTACAGTATTTAAGTCAGATGGGGAGAGGAAGGTTGGAGCAAAGGAGAAGAATCCACTAAATAATTCCAGGGATTAGAGGATCACATAAGAAAGAGGTAGAGTTTGGCTGACTCCAGCCCACCAGGTGGGTGGCTCTGCTCCCAGCTTTCCTCCTAAGGTCCATGAACTGGAGGCACTGAAAGATGTGCATCCCTTTGAGAAAAGAAAAATCCAGGGAGCACACTCATTATTTTTGGAACATAGAATTATATCTTAGAGACCTAGGCAAAGTTCATGCTCATTTCAGGACTGCTGGTGTGGCTCAGTGGATTGTGCACCATCCTGTGAACCAAAGGGTCACAGGTTTGGTTCCCAATTGGAGCACAGGCTTGGGTTGCAGGCCAGGTCCCTGGTGGGAGGCACATAAGCTGCAACCACACATCAATGTTTCTCTCCCTCTCTTTCTCCCTCCCTTTCCCCTCTATAAAAATAAGTAAGCAAGTAAGTAAGTAACTAAATACATCCAAAAAAGACAACTTGGCTTATAAAGCCAAGATACTCAAGAAACAAGATCTCTTGCAGGCAGCCTTCTGTAAGAAACAGTCTTGGGGACAGGACAGGCCTGTCTTGTCAGCTTTCATCACCCCTGCCTGAACATTTCTCTTGCAAACCAAATGCACATCTAAGGCACAAGATCAGTTTTCAATTTAAATGACTTCACTTTCTCTCTTAAAAATGAAATCCTTCTCCTTATTTCCTTAACTCCAAAAAGTATAACATTTTTCCTTTATAGGTTGGAGAAAGAAATCATGGACTGGGTTTGCCAGTGGTGTTAGGATGAGGTCAGTCAGGCAACCCCGGTTGGAATTTGCACAGAAAATCCCAAAGCTCAGTCAGGAACTTACCAACTGATACTACTCCCTTTCAGTCTGAACCTCAAAATCAAAATAAGGGTGATGAGATGTCATGTGCATTTCAAAGGCTGAGGAGAGGTTGGTTTGGAAATTTGGGTGGCTCTAGTTTGATTTCTATATGTGTTTATTAATTTATTAAATATTTATTGACTTTTTAGTATATGTTAGACAGTGGTGTTGCAGAGGTGAATAAGGCCATTTGGATTTAATAGGAAATGAAGTCAATAAGCAGGAGAATATTTGATGGCATTAAGTGCTATGAAGAATGTAAAATAAGTTACATAATAGTGACCAACTAAGAGGGCTATTTTGGATAGTGGAAGGAGGGAAGGTGTGGAATTTGAACTCAGACCTGGTTTACAAGTAGGAACCAGTTGTGTGATGAAGAGAGGTCAGGCAAAGGCCACATGCAAAAGTCCTAAGACAGAATGAGTTGGGTCCTTTTTGGGATTAACATGGTTGGTCAATATGACTGGGATATGGCAGATGAAGAGGGAGGAGGAAGGAGTTAAAAATCAGATGTGCCCTGGATGGTGACACAGTGGATAAGGTGCCGGCTTGCAAACCCAAAGGTCACTGGTTCGATACCCCGCCAGGGCACATAACCAGGTTGTAAGCCAGGTGTCCAGCCAGTCCCATTGCTGGAGGCAGGTGAAAGGCAACCATACATTGATATCTCTCTCCATCTCTGCCTTTCTCCCTTCCCTTCTCTCTAAAAATAAGTTTTAAAAAGTGAAAATAGACAGAGGGGAGCAAAAAAGGGATGGATGTAATACAACAACAATAAAATTAAAAGAAAAAAAAAGTGAAAATAAAAAAGTCAGAGTGTGGTCAGTGACCAGGTCATATTCATTAAGGACATTGCAAAAAGTTTAGTTTTTGGTCTAAGAGGGATACAAAACCATGATGTGACCTAACATTATGAAAAAGTTCCTCTGGAAGTTAGATGGAGGGTGGGAAAGTGGCTTTAGTGAGAAAGATGGGTAATAGGGAGGGCAATTAGTGTGTATTCAGGTGGGGATTGCCAACAACTAAGGTACCCATGTTTGGCAAATGAATATATATTCTTCAGGCTGCCATTCTTTGACCTTCATTGACTGGACCACTCTTCCATGAAAGGAGGGAAAGTTTCCAGGGCCAGAAAATTGCAATTATGAAAATAAAGGTAGAGGGGATGAAAATTATAGAACTGTGTCTTCGTCTGAGGGTCTGGTAACTTGTGTTTCTTCAGGGGAGTGCAGCATGTGTGTTTAATTGTTTATGACCCCAAAATGCACCCAATGGCTACAAGAAAAGCTGCTGAAGCATTGGGGGATCAGTCTTGGGTGCTTTATTAAGTCTTGCTGGACCAAGACTGTGAGCAATATCTGGTGAGCCACGTGACTTAGACTGGATTTTCTATCACGGGAGAGTTCTGTCTTAAGGCTGGCTGATTTTCCTTTTATTTTATTTTAGCAGAAGTAGGGAAGGCCTCTGGAGGCTACATGTCTCACTTTTATCATTTGTGACAACAGGAACAACTTAGGAGTTTGGATTCAGACATACCTGTGGTCCAAAACCAGCCTTGCACCTACTAGACTAGATCTTGAGTAGATTACCTTTCTGTGTCTCATTGTCCTCATGATGATAGAAGGAACTGTTTGCATGTCAAAAAATAGCAGAAAAGATTATTATGCATGACTGATTAAGTTGTGCCTTTTATGATTTTTATGAAACTTTTATTGAGTACTTGCTACATGTGAGAAACAATGTCCGATATTAGCAGAACAATGCTCAAGAAATCAGATATGATCCCCTTCTTAGTGGAGTTTATGACCTTGTGGGGCCAAGAGCCAAAACAAAGAATGAAACCACTGTAGCAACCCATGAATTAATTAATTATAGTTGTAGTAAGTGCTAGAAAGAAAATAATGCAGGGAGGAAGAAAGAATTAGTGATGGTGAGAATGACCATGCTATTCTGTCACTGAGCTAATGTCTTCCAGTGTTCTGAGAACCTTCTGCCATTGATCACGCCTCCACTTTTTGGAGCTTCCTGGGTTTTTGTCTTGGACACACCTGGTACCACACACTTCCATGCCTGAAATACACATGTCCATGGAGAACAGCTGATTTACTGTGGAGCAGGAGAATGTGCTTTTCAGAGTTTGGGAGCCACCTGTTTTTGAGAGTGCCATGGAAATGCACATTCTGTCACTTGATCTTGAGGTCCAAGCAGGGAATTTTCAGCTGTCAGCAGCTGTCTTTTCTGATTCACTGCCCGGGAGTTTCCAACCTCAGGAGAAGCCCATCGTAACCCTCACCAGTGACTTTGAGCCCATTCTCCAGAGCTGAGAAAGAAAAATGGGCTCCTGTAGAGTGATCTGTGGCCATGGGCTCTTAATTAAGGTGGCTAGGAATTTAACCTCAAAGTATACGTCAAACTGTGAGCATATGGTCTTACAATGCAAGGGCTTTGCACTTCTAGTTGATTGTCCAACAACCTTATGGTGGAAATATACCTAAGAATCTCTGCTCCTGAAACAGTCATGGCTTTGTGGCTTCTGGGCTGAGAAAGTCATCTCAACTTTCAGAGGAGGTCAACTGGACATGGCAGTACAGTGTAACCCAACTTTTCTTACGTGTCTCCACAAAAAGCAGAAAGGACTCATCTTGTCCCCTACTCTGAGCCAGATAACCAAGTCAGAGGGGAATTAAGTTGTCTTATTTTATTATCAGAAGTTGCATTACTCTGATTCTTTGATCAGAAGTTGCATTATCCCTGGATGCAAAGGAGTGCCATCCTGGGATATCCACATCATCCCTTTCACAAGTGAACATTTGCTAGGGAATAGTAGAACTCATAGCAATCCATCCACCACTAAATTTTTGCTTTGGGCTCCTCTCTGCTATTTGGCCATCCTGTCTTTCCAGAGCCCTTTGTGTCCAGATCCCAGAGGAGTAAGGTGGGAATAGATTGATAAAGAAAGCCAGAAGTTGTGGCCCTCCTCCAGGAAGAGAGAGATAGTGGCCTTGTTTACACAAACTGGCTGAACAATATTTCTAAATCTTCCTTGTAACTCTGGAAAGACACTGGTGTAGGAGTTTGGAAGACTGCACTTAGTCTAGATCTGCCCCTTGGTGTCTATGTATCAGTGAGCAAGTCCCCTGGCTTCTGTTCCTCACTTGTGTGCATAGAGCAGAAGCTTTCAAACATGAACATGAAGATGTTACACATGTACTATGTTTGCATATGACTTCAGGTTTCAGTTCTATGCATAGACCCCAGAAGGGAAGCCCAAAGCATGGTTTTAGCCATACTTTCCTCAACTTCAGATGCTCAAATGCTTTGTGGCACCTTTAGTGCTATATATTTTTATTTTAAAATACTTTTATTTAAATTGATTTCATTTCTGTAACTAGTGTAAATTAATTCACAAATTTTTATCTCTACTTCAACTGGACATTTATTATTGCAAGATATAAATACATAGTATTGACTAAAAATACATTGATTGCACCAACTAGAATGGCTCTAATAAAAAGATAGACAATAATAGGTGGAGAAATTAGAACCAGCGTACATTGTGGATAGAATTTGAATTTTGCAGCTAGTTTGGAAAATAATTTAGTGGTTTCTCAAAAGAGTACATGTAGATTTACCATATAACCTAGCAATTTCTCTCTACATATATACCCCAGAGAATTGAAAATAGCACATGCCACACCAGAAGTTATGCACAAATGTTCATAGCAGCATTATTCATAACAGCCAAATATTAGAAACAACCTAAAGGCAGATCTACCAATAAATGGATGAAAAAAGAAACACACACACACAGGGAATTATTCAGCCATAAAATAGAACAGAGTACTAATACTTGCTGCAGCTTGGATGAACTTTGAAAATATTACCTAAGTAAGAGAAGCTAGGCACAAGCATATTACATGATTCAATCTATATGAGATGCTTAGAAGAGGCCAATCTATAGAGATAGGGCAGACAGAGTATAGGTTAGTGATTGCCAAGGCCTGGGTAGGAGTGTGGAGTGACTGCTAATGGGTTTGGGGTTTCTTTGTTGAATGGTGAAAATATTCTGAAACTAGACAGTGGTGATAATTGTAAAACTTTGTAACTATATTTAAAAACACTGAATTGCACATTTTAAAAGAGTAAAGTTTTGTCATATCTTCCTAAAAAAATGCATAGAACACAGAGCAACATTATCACATTCTCCATTCCTTGAGTTTGCTAAAGGCACTTGCTGCGGCCCAGGCGGGTCCTCTCTCAGGAGGAGGGAGATTTGAAAGTTCTAAAGATGATGTTCAAGGCAGCTAATAGTACCAGTTGAGACTCTCCCTTCCAGTAATCAGAAAAACAAAAGGAGTCTTGAAAAGGGAACTGCTTCCTAAAACCTTCTAGAATGATGAAATGCTTAGGATTTCATACTATTTTAAGTACTATGGCTTACATGTGCTAATCTTTGATACTGATGACTATCAGGAAAGAAATGAGGATATTTTGCCTGGGGAAAATAAAATTCCCTAGAAGCATACTATACCATATGGAAGCCACTATCCACATGTACCTAGTGAAATTTAAAGTTACACCATTGACATTTACAGTGCTGAACAGCCACCTGTGGTTTGTCTTTATTATAGTGGAAAATACAGACCATATTTTTTCATTGCTTAAAGTTCTATGGGACAGCACTGTTCTAGATGATTGGATTAACTATATTGGTACATTGTGGTCTCTCTTTTTCTCCTTTCCTTTTCCCTCATTTAAGCAGATATGAATGCTGAAATCTGACAAGTAGTGTAGAAAAATTAATAGTTAATATTTACACTTGCTTTATGCCAGGTGGCGTGCCAAACATTTAACATGCATTATCTCAGTTAATCCTCACAAAAATTCTAACAGACAGGTACAGTGATTATCCTTACTGTAGAGATGAAAAAAAAAAAAAAAAAAAAAAAAAAAACTAAACATCAAAGAAGTTAAACCAGCTGATCAAGTTCCCTAAACCAGTGAATAGTGAAGCCTGCGGTTTGAATCTGAGTCCATTGACTCTGCCTGCTGCATCTTTTTAATTTCAATCTTCTATAGCTTGGAACTTCTGAAGAGGCAGAAATCCCATCTCTTGTTCCAGCTAGGATTCTTTCAAGACTTCTCAGCCCTCTTCCTTTTAGTTTTAAAATTGTAATTCGACAGCCATATTTTCCCTGAAATACTTCCAAGAAATAAATAAGAAAGCAGAGTAAAACATGAGTCTGCTTATCACATCCACCTTCCACTCCTACTTCCCCAACAATGGTATTGCATGTCAACAAGTAGACATGTTCGTTAGTTTGAAATCCTCCTATAGCTGTTTTATGTAATTACATGTGTAGGCATCTGTAAGTGGATGCAGTGCACATGTTTTAGGTAAATGGGGTCTCATCCCTCTCATTGTTCTGCAACTTATTTTTATTCATCTACCATGTTTTGTTCATCTCCCATGTCGGTACATGTAGGTATACCTCATTATTCTTGACAGACTGTACAAAATTCCATATATAGTCACACCAGAATTTATTTGTTCACTATCTCTTATATACACATTTAGGTAGCTTCCAGTTTTCTTTTCCTCTTATAGCAATACTGGTGCATGAGTGCCTTTGCAACTTGTATTTGTGAATATGCCTAAAATATGTTGATGGTAGAATCCTAGAATTGAATTTGCTGGTCCCTAAGATATGTACATTTTACATTCTGATAGATATTGCCAAATGCCCTCCAGAAAAGTGGCTTTGCCAATTCTTACTCTCTCAAAGAAGGTATAAGGGACCAATTGCTTTACATCCATGCCAAAAGTGGACATCATCAATCTTTTACATTTTTGCCAATCTGTTGGGTAAGAATTTTTTTTTTTCCTTTCAACCTTCAGGGTCATAATACACTTCTCTCCACCTGCTCTGCTCAGGCTTCTGGCTGCTGACAGCCAAAGGCAATCTGCTGGAGGCGAAATGAGGTCAAGGCCAAAAAGCCTATTTCCTTTCAGTGGGAAGGGTGTTTACTTGGGTAACACGGTACTTGTAATATGCCTCTTTGATTTAAAGGTAAAGAAACAAGGTCCAAGAAGCCCCCTGCATTGTTGTGTGTCTTAAGCCTGGTGTTCCAATGCATTGATTAATGCATTATGATCAGTAACGTTGTGTAATGTCTTCATTCAGTGACTTATTCATCCAGTAGCTATTGGGCATTGATTTGATGACAGCCATAGTTTTAGGCATGTAAAATATAGCACTGAGCAGAGCCAAGAACCCTATTCTTTTTTATTTTTAGAACCCTGTACTTATAGGATTTATGTTCTGATCAGTAGGAATGGAGACAAGCAGATGTACACACCTTTTAGAGAGAGGAAAGAAGGCATTGAAATGAAAGGGATGCTTTGTGACCCAGGGGCTCTGGGTATGAGGACCTATCACAGATAGTCAGGTAAAGTTCTCTGAGCAGTGACAGTGAATTCAAGAAGGGATATCTTGCCATAGGATCCACTGATTATAGAGCATTTAGAGGAAGTCATTATAGTTACAGCCCTGTGATAAAAAGAAAGAGTGGTAAGAACTGATGTTGAAGAGGTAGGTAGGGGCCAGGTGAGGCAGTGTCCTGCACAACATGGTAATGAGTTTAGATTTTTACAGAATTGTGATAAGAAGCCACTGGGAAGTTCTAAACAAGGCAACAGCACAATCTGGTTTATTCTGAAAGTTCTAAGTTAATAACACTTAAAATTCTGAAGTTTATGAATGCTTTAATTTTCAATTAATACACAGAAAAATACATCAAAGAAAACTTAAAGGTTCCCCTACAATAGGGCATATCTCAAATGTGTTTAGCCGTGCTTCTTGAGTGATGGAGGAAAGGGATTGGAGCCAGTTTAAGGGGACTTAGAATCATAAATAGCCTTTTGTTTGCAGTATCTGAATCAAAGCTCGTACTCAAAGCAGCAAGAACCTCTAGCCAAGTTGATGCAGAACATTGGGACTAATTATTGGAGCCTCTGGTGTCTCTTCCCTACATCAGTGATGAGGGCACCTATGTGCATGACCATTTCATACCAGCAGAAAGGTTTTTTTGTTCAGATATCCAGGGACTTGCCTTGAAGCATCTTGGATACAAGCATCTTGTATCCAAGTGAATGCCCTTCTAACAGTGTCATCACAAGAGATAAGGAAGGAAACCCTATACTCAATTTCAGGACATCAGCATTTGAGAAAACAAGCATTGGAGTCTATAGGCACAGACACTGCTTTGAAATCAGCCTGAGTCAAGTAGGCAGGAGGAATGAAGACATCCCTCTGCCTGGAATCAGTTCAGTGGGTAAAACACTCATTGTTATTGTCATTATACTCACAGTTTGTATTCTAAATCAAATTTTAAATAGAGGAACTGTTGATTTTTTTTTTTAAAGCCATTTCCAGTGAATTAGCATCATGGATTGAGACAAATAAACAGAGAACAGGATGATGGTGGGTCAGAGGTGTTTACAGATGGAACTGCCAGCTTTTTCTTTCACTCTCCTTTCCTCTACAGATCTCCTGATTATCACTGATTGAGGGAGTGAGCCACCCACCACCCTCTCTTTTCTCACTGATCTACCTTGTTCCAAGTCCAAAATGTGCATTGGTGCCTTTGACCCATGTTCCTATGGCAGCCTGTTTCTAAGACGTGTTCTGTCTCTTACACAGGGCTTTTATGCAGTCCTGGGCTCCTCTGGGCCTGGCCAGGATGCCTTAGAAGAAAGAGATCAGGCCATTAAAGATGTTTCCCATGACAAAGTGGTGCTTTCACCATCTCAAAGTGGTGAGACAAATTTAGGAGAGCCTGGCAAAGTCACTTCTTCCCCACCTTGACTCTTGCTTTCCTCTAAGCCTTCTACTGTATTCATGGAGAGAGATTTTCTTAGCTGACTTTTGATCCCATTTATTTATTTTTTTCTTGGCAATCACGGGAGCAGGATTTGATATGGTAGAAGAACACATTTCATTTTTATTTTTACTGTCTCTGTCTTAATAGCAAGGCCTGCCTCCATCCGCTTGAGAATTCCATTATCTTATACGTGGACTAATAAATAGTGCAGTCCAAGATCTCAACTCAAACCAGCCCTGAAGAAGTAGAACATTTCATAGGCTACTCTTCGATAGATAATTTACAAGACTTCCACTTCTTATTGATTAACTTTCATAACTCACTCCAGGAAATAAATTATGTATCTGTTGTCATTGCATTGCCTATGCACAAATTGTTCTGAGTGGCTTGATAAGCCTTTGAAAGAATCCATAGCCAAGTAAGCTTCTTCTGCATATAAACCTTGAAAGAGCAAAGTGGTAGCCATGCTACTGAAGAAGGAATCGTAGTGACAAATAATTCTATAATTAGCATCTACATGTTTCCAAGGAAAAGCTAAAATGTCCTCAGTTCTTTTGGGTAGAAAGAGAATTGCCAATGGTGGCAAGTAGTACAGTGACATTAAGCTGACAAAACCCAGAGAGAAGGAAGGTTATGTGTGTATCACATTGTGTATCTGTGTGGCTGGAGAGAATGGGATTTCAAGTCCAGCAAAAAATAAGTCGTAATAGAAAATGAGATTGAGTATGTTTTGGGGTTAAGTTCTTTGCTGCCTCCACTTTTCTTCAACCTTAATTCATGTGGGAATTGCAAGCTACAGCATAGCATATAAGGAAGGATAGAAAAATATGTTAGTTAAACTCACAGTCTTTGGGTCCATCCCTAAGCCATCAGTGTACATGCTGTGTAACCTTTGGCAAGTCTCAGAATCTCTCTGAGCCTCACTTCCTAGTCTTGACCTGAGAGGGTTATTGTGAGAATTAAATGAGATGGCATATGAAAAATACTTACCACATAGTAAGCAAGTGATAGATGCCAGCTAATTGTGTGTGTATGTACATTACCATGGAAATAATTAGCCTTCATTAAATAACTGAATTATTGCTATACTCCCCATGGAACTTGAAACATACAGCTGCCCACAAAAAGAAGTAACTTGGAGGGGAATGCCCACCTGCATTTTGAAGGATCTGTCCCCATGTCCTCCTTTGGGGCTCAGGTGTGAAACTGCTGTTTACTTTCTGTGTCCATGATGCCATTTCTCTCCAGCCCCAATCTAAAGGACTTTGCAGTGAACCTAAAATTTAATCCTTCTGGAACATTCCTTCATATTCCACATAGTCTTTGTATAGTTGGGCCATCTTAAATATTCCCACCAAAGTTGATGACAATGTAATCCAACTGACAGAGAGATAGACTGAACTTTCATTTAATTTATATGGTAGTTAACATGTTATATGTACTTGCATATTAGATGTTACACACTATGCTGTATGGTGTTACACTGGACATTACATGTAATGAATGTTGAAACATTAGCTCATTTTTATGAATATAGATTTCTGAGGCTGATGGAGTTAAGTAAAAAGTCAGAGAATTGTTAGGAGAGAGTCAATATGCATCAGGTATTAGCAAGACTGCAGTTAACAGTGTCTCAGAATATGTGAAAGAGTGGCACTGCTGACTCTCACATGGTTAAAATAAATGAAGTGGTCTATTTTGTGTGTGTGTGTGTGTGTGTGTGTGTGTGTGTGTGTGAAGGAAACTCTAATAGAGGAGCCAGTATAAGACTATGCACAGGGAAGTGGATTGTTTTGGAGAACTTTTCATGTAGGCTTCAGTAAGGCCAAAGGATTTAGCCACCTCATGATGCAGTGTGCCTCTCCAGTATTTGGAATGCTCCAGTCCCCAGGGTTCATTGTAAATCTTTTTTTGGATGATGCTGTGGACACACGGCCAATGCCCGACACTCTGGGCTTCCTTTCTCACTACCCATGTTGGCTAAGTTCCTCTTTTCACATTTCCTTTCTTCAGATGGTGCCATTAATTAGCCTTCTGCATTCTAGCATCACCTCCCAGAAATTTCATGCAGGTCACCTTGAAGTCTTTGAGTATATATTTACAGTCTCTTAATTTATCTTTGTCCATAGAGCATCACATCCACTGGGTATGAATTTTTCTTCTTTCATTCCCAAGGGCAACCTCAGTCCCCAGTCTCTGTGAGACATCAATTAAAAGAATAAACCAAAATCAACCAAACAAAGAAACTGACTTTGTGTCTAGATGAACAATTTCAAACTGTCCACCTGCTGGAGTTTTCTGGACCATGTGGACAAAGGCTACCTACCCAGGGATGGAAAGAGCTTGCATTCCTTCCCCAGAAGCTTACCCTCCTGGCCTTGGCTTCTAACCTGCATTTGAGGCTGTGCTGGGTGGCCAGTTCAGTTTTGTGTAGGTTTAGGGCCAGAAAGACCCATTTGTGTCATTTCGCATTTTAGAGCAGTTCCATCTCGCTGGGCCTGCCCGAATAGCTACCGAACTTCTAGGCAGCTTTTATAGGAGGCCTAAATTGACTTAGAAAGCATTGCATTAAGCAGATGTTTACTCTTGGGGAAGATTAAAACCATTTTGCATCAAAAAGGCAGTGGCACTTCCCCAAACCATGAAAGAATTGTTTATTTTGCTTGACTGAGACTCACTCTCTTCTCTGTTTGACACCTCATGGACCCTGAAATAGAGTAAGCCCAAATTAGACCAGGTGAGTCCAAAGGAAGTAAGTAACAAAGGCTAGTATTTCCTCTGCAGCTGCTCTGGCTTTGCTCCTACTCATAAAGATGACAAACTACTCATAAGGATGACTAAAGCAACCGAAACACTTCGGATCACCTTGGCACACCCAAAAGAGGTGGGAAGCAGAAGGGAAGGCTATGCTGATATGATCATACCCATTTTTCTGCCTGACAATGTATGAAAATACAAAGAAGTTTGAAATGTGCTCAAGAAAGTAGTACAACACATACACACACATATTCTAGAGGCTGAACTGGAAGGCAGATTGTGTATGAATGTGTGCATGCAAGCACAAGCCTGCTCAGATATTGTGTTTAGTGTCATGTAAGTGGCTTCAACTTTGGCAGAAGATAGTGTGTGAGAGCATGAATGTTTCACAGTGTACAAGTCCAGAGCCTAGATGTGGGAAGCAGATGCAGTTAAGACCTAACTCAGTTATGTACTTACTGGCTGTGTGACCTTTGGCAAGTCACTTAGTCTCTCTGAACCTTGGTTTTCTAATCTGTTTGTTAAAAAGATACATGCTTCCTGGTATGTCACCTAGCCTGGAGTCTGACAGGTAGTTAAGAGGATCTGTTCATTCTGGTGGGATGTTGTTATTATTATTAGATCCATTGGCAGATAGAACCACAGAGATTATTGCAGTGAGCTGGATCTTAAGTTTTGCCCAGTCTGCACTCCTTGCATGCTGTGATATCATTGGGGAACCTTCAAATGAATACATTAAGCAGTTGAGAAATCTTGCCTGCAATCTAATTACCTTTGCGTTAGTTATAATTAGTAAGTGTCTTGACTTCTTCAGTGGAAGTGTGTAAAACAAATCCAGTTCTGTACTGCTACCACGTGCAGCAGTGAAATGTCAAACACAGAGCACTTAGAACAGTGTCTGGCCAGACTGAATTCTTAATAAGAGATCACCCTCACAGTAAAAGCAAAAAAGAAAAGAAGACGACAGATCTCTGTGAGTTCTTACCCAGCACTTGGCATAAAATGGGTCACATGTCTTTTAAGGCAGTATGCCCAGCAGCTGGCAAAAGGTCACTGCAAGTTCCTAGAACCTTTAAACACATGGGGACTTAGGTCATTAGATCCTTTCTGCTGGCACCAAGTGAATTGTTTTGTTGTAGGACAACATTTTTTTTGCTTCAGGCAAAGTACATTTTATGGAGCATTTCATGACTCTTCTATAGAAGCTGGAGGAGCTGTGTTTCTGTTTCAGGGCCCAAACTGAAGCCCAGAAGGCCCCTGTCCCTGCTACTTATCTGGGTGGAGGGGGAGGGATGCAGCCAGTTAGCATATGTTGGCTTCTGCATTTCATTGTTGACACTTCAGCAGAAGTGGGAGGAGGCATATGGCCTTCCTGGAATCTCGTGGGGAGAGAAAGAGGACATTTGAGGGGAAATATTTTGGAACTGGAAGACAGAACAAGATCGTATGTGTAGGTGTGATGAAAAAGGAGAACAGCCAGTCAGCTTTGGAACTCCTAAGTCCTGTGTAAAGGCCACATCTTTTCAAAGTGTTTTAAAGATTAGGAATCCATGTTCCTCTGCCTGTTAAGTAATTTTGTGGCCCAGGAGTCTACAATAGCTCATGGTTGACAAGCTATTGCCTGTTGCATTAGTAGCAGCAGCTGAATTCTCATCTTTGAGGGCTTGGCTAACAGGAAAGAAAGCCTTTTCCTAAGTGTGAGATTTGTTTAGCTTGTAATGACTATGTTGTAATTACTATGGAGATAAGACCTTGGAAGTAAATTTAGGTTATTAAATGGAACATTTTTAGGGGGGAAAAAAAACTTACATCCTGGTGCTAATCCATAAATTGAGGTGCCCACATTTTTTGTATTTTTGGTTTCAGGTAGCTTTTCTTGGCAGTATCAGGTGAGTTAATTGGTTTCAAAACTAGAAATTTACTCTGATTGACTAGCTTAGCAAACTTTCTGGATGGGTATTGAATAGTTCACTGAGTTGATAAGAAGTCTAAAGAAAGAGGATTGAACCTAAGGCAGGTTCGGGACAACTATGCAATGATGGGAAGATAGCTCTAGGATGAGTACCCTTTCTTTTCGCCAAATCACCCTCCCTGCAGCCATTTCTCCTATTATTGCACCTCTCTAGTTGCAATTCCAAGTCTTAGAAGAAGGAATAACTACTGGTTGTGTTCTTGCCCTGAGAATCTCCTGGAAAAAATCTGAAGAAACTTTTAGGGCTTCCATAATAAGAATATTATGGGGTCTTTTTTGTTGTTGGTGGTGGTGGTGGTGGTCCCCCCAACCCCAGCATATAAATAAGGAAGAGGTAACTTCTGTAAAAGCATATCAAGGTGCTGTTAGGAATGTACAATGGATACTACTGAATGTGCCCATTAGATGACAAGTATTCTGAGTATTAATGTATTAGGATAGACCTGCAATGACCAGAATGTCTCCTGTGAGAAATATGGTATATCTATCTGTAAGTATACCTATCTATCCATCCCAATATGATATATATACAAATTCATGGTGGACTATGTTTCAAGACCAGTATTTTGAGTGCAAGGAAACTTTTCTCCCCTCTGTAACCATAAACATCTTTGTGAGATATAAATGTCACCAGATACCACAGAAACAGATGAAATACTCCATGGGGTAATAAATAAGTGAAGGGCCTTGCCAGATATTTTGTAGCAAGAAAGAATTTAGAGTATACCCAAGACTGGGAGCCTAAATTGAAACTCACCATTTTTATAGTCTCAATTCATCCACCAAACTTAAGTTACCAGAAATAGGCAGAGCCAGAGAACCTGTTGGTTATTAATGTTGACTTATGGCATTACATTATTTTAGTGTGGTGGTTCTCATCTGGAAACAGTTTTCTCCAAAGGGATAATTTGACAATGTCTGAAGGCATTTTTGGCTGTCATTACTTGAGACAGGGGTGCTACTGTCATCTGGTGGATAGAGATCAGGCATATTGGTAAATATCTTATAGTGAACAGGACAACCTCTTACAACAAAGAGTAATTGCGCTCAAAATATCAAGAGCACAAGAAGTGAGAAACCCTGTTTTAACATGAGATGCCAATGCCACTCAAATCAATTTATGTACAGTAATGAGTCTGTTAGGAAGACACAGTTACCTCATGTGATTATAGACAGGGAAGCTGGGACTCAAAGAAAACATTAGACCCATAAGACTCTCCTTCCATGCCTCCTTTGTGTCATTTTCACTTCCACAAACCACTTTCTGCATGTGGTGGGAAATTGGACTGCTAATAGCAGCTGAGTTTCTCTGTTCTGACATCAGAGGATGATTGAGGCTTTTCCCTGGTTTTGTGTCAGTAACTCCCCAGGAAATTTTTGATTGGCCTGGCACAGGTCAGGTACTCGCCATTGAACCAATCAGCTACAGCCTAAGTTCAGAGTTGGGTCATTTGACACTAACATGACCACTGATGCTCGACTCAGATGTATCAAAAGGCCTTTTCCAGAGGAACTAGGATTGTTTTGAGCTGGGCTGTCACCCCCATTGATGTCTGCTTCAATTGCATGTCCCCTTATTGCCAGGACATTTGTAAATCTGATGTTGTTTCCAGCAGAGCTGTGTCAGAGAATGTCACTTAGACATTGCCAGATTGCTGAGCACCTTGGCTGAAAATCACAAAGGCACAGGCACCTGGAGAGGAATTGATGTCTGTGCGTGTTTCCAGGGAAGCTAGGCCCTGACATTTATTGTGAGATTGCTGAACCACATTGGGCCTTGAAAAATTATCTGGCCCAGCTTTGTACCTCCAGATTTGTGAATTTGTCAACCTCTAAGACAGAGAGTCTGCAGTAGCACAACGTTAGATGGTTTCTGTCATGTCTTCCTGGTCCAGCCACGGAGACTGACTTCCTTGGCCTAACTTTGTCCTATTTGATGTGTTTGTTGCAGTGTATTTGAAGCTCTGGTCAGTTTCTCAGATGATATTGATATATTTTTTTCCACTTAGATGAAATTTGTCAAGCCTGCATTGTGCTGAGCCCTATTAAAATGGTGCCAGAGACCCAATTATGGCAGCTACAAAGGCATTCAAGAGTAAGCGCAGAAAAACACATAAAGGGATTAAAGATCAAAAATCGGATTCTAGTGAAAGTACATTAGGAGACATCAGGCAGAAAAACATGAAAGAATTAGAATATGAAGAACAAAGCCACATAGAGCATTTTGGGTGTCCTTACTTCTCATCCCCCAACCCATTTAATTTTAAGCATGTTTACTCTTTTAAAAATGAATTGAAATGATCGATTGTACTTTTGTCAGGTTGACGTGTTTTTAAAGTCTGGTGTGAAATGAATTGCAGATGGGTTTTCTGGCTTGATCCTGTTTTTCTCTTCCTGGTCTTAGACAATCTGGTGTCGGTGAATCATGAAATCGCTGCTGGTGAACAAATTTACTGAGTTTATGGAGCTGCTCCTAGGCTGGGTAGTATTGGCAGCTACTCCTGGGGGAGTGGTTGTGGTCCCGGGCCCCCGTTTTACTGTTAGCAGAGATGAGGCAGGGTGGGGGGTTGGGGCATTTGAGATCTACCATTTTGAGATATGGAGCTGATATTCAGTTTATGGCCATCACCTAGTCATCCCTAAAGAAGACTTGGCAGGGCAGAGCTGCTCCAAACCAGGTATAAAGCAGAGTCATTGCAGCACATTTTTCCTCTTGTCTCTCCCCTTCAGGAGCTTCTCTGACAAGTCCTTATCCAAATGTTTGATTTGCCCTCAGTTTCTTGCAAAGAAAATACTTAAGTGAACTTGTATGAAAAAGGAGATTATTCTACCTGTGTCATCATGAAGTGCCTTTTCCAGGTTTCTGCAGGGGGGGAGGGTGGTGAAAGAGGTGGAAACATACCCAGCTTACAATAGTCTCCCACTCCAGACCAAGATGCTTACAAATTCCACAGAAGTACATCAGTCAGGAGGACTGAAATGGTGGAGACCAGAGAACAAATGTCCCGTTACACATATTCCATCTGAAGGAGGCAGCTTCTACTTAACTGCAGTCATTTTTTTCCCCATACAGTAATCCAGGCTCTGTATTACCAGATTTTTGATAGACTTCAAAATAATTTTTTAAAAGAAACAAAAAAATAAGTTTTTATGGGAATAGCCACCATGATTTCTAAATTATAACAACTAAACGTATACATTTGAGCATATAGTTAACATATATATGTATATACATACATATATGTTATATACAAAGTCTGTTCCAAAAGTAACTGTTTTAGTTATATTGACATTGGCTTGATACTTTCTGAATAGGCCTCATATGTACATATATGTGTATGTACATAAGTATGTGTAGCATATAATATACATATATACTACCTACAATGTATGTGTATTGCACATAACTAAACATGTATATTTGTGACATACAAGGTCTGTCCAGAAGGTATCTGGCCATGTAAAAGATGAAAAAGACAGACATCTATTGAAGATACAAGGAACATTGTACATAGGACAATGATACCTCAATCCCCTTCAAAGTAGGTACCTTAGGACCTCACACAGCTCTCCCAATCATCATCAGCTGCCCCATTGTATTTTCCTGAATGTCATAAATGGTCAGAAGCCCCTTTCCTTTTAAAGGTGATTTTAGTTTTTGAAAAAGCTAGAAGTTGCAAGGCACAAATCTGAATTCTAGAAGTGCTGAGTCACCTGGGTGATCTGATGTTTCACCAAAAGCTCCTGCATGAGCTGTGATGCGTGTGGGGGAGTGTTGTCATGGTGAAGCTGCCCATCACCAGTTGCCCATGGCTGTGGCCATCTGAATCAACCAAACAGTTTCCACAGAGAAATGTTCAAGCTTCATGCAAAATTTGATGCAGATTCGTTGCTGTATTTGCTCAGTTATTTTTAATGTAATGGCCACGCAGTACCAATGCTCACTCAACAGTATCTACTGCCCCCACTGGCAATGAAGTCATCGTTCTTCATGTGTGTACATTACAGTTCACTCACCTAGGCTTACAGGTTACATTGATGTCATGTAAACCATTCTCATTGTATTAATAATAGCTGGACTTTTTTCCCAGACAGGCTTCATGTATATTTTATATATGTATACCTCAGATAACTAAGCACACCATTAGCCTAAGCATCATGGGTTGGTAATCTCTGCTCTAAAAAGAGAAGTAAGGCTGTATCTATTTCCCAAACTTGTGTTTCATGTCCCATCAGGCACTTTTACTCATTTATCTTGAAAAGTCCCACTTTGAAAAGCTTAAGTGTTACCAAGAGACCAGTACCATTAATCAAAAATCTTGGTATACTTAAAAAAGTTTCATGAAGGTGTCAAAACACCATCAATTTTAATTCTCTTTATTTTAAAATGAAACAGATGTCCTAGTAGAGTTTAGAGGATTGATGGTGAGAGAAGTAATCTCTTGGACCATTATGCTCAGGTTAAACCAACAAAGAAAGGCCATTGCAGTGGCCCAGGAAATGTCACCCATTATTTATAGAATGAGAAGTGAATCTTTCTGTTTTCCAACACAAAGAGACTGGCCCTGAGGGGTGATCCTTCTGGCTCAGGCATTACTAACCTGTGCAACCTTTCACCTGCCTACTTAATAAACAGTCCTAGTTCTGATGTTTGAACGGCTTTTCCTATCACATGTGAGGACTTGTGAGCATTAAATGATGTGATAGCATTTGTGAAAAATCTACAGCTATGCTATTCAGAATGGCAAGTCACTAGCCATGTGTAGCTAATTGTATTTAAATTAATTGAGATTAAATTTAAAAAAATCTTTAAATTAGCTCCTTAATCACAGTTACTCTATTTCCAGTGTTTAGTAGCCACACATGGCTACCACACTGTGCATCACAGATATAGAACAATTTTGTCATTCTGGATAGTTCTATTAGACAGTACTTACTATACTAGCATGTAGAGTATGGTGAAGACTCAGGAATAGTCTTACCCTCAGAGCAGTAAGAAAAAAGTATGGGCCAGAAAAACCTGGGTTCAAATCCAGAACACCAACTTGACATCCAACAGATCATCAAATTCCTCTGAGTCATGGTTTCCTCACTGACACCCAGAGATATTTCAATTCCTTCTTCATCATGATGCAACAGGAGATATTGTGATATTTGGAATCAGATCCAGGTTCAAATCCTTATTCTGCCTTTAATTTGCCATGTGACTTTGTCAGTTGGCTTTCATCTGAGTTTTTTCATCTTTATAAGATGGGGGTAATAAGCCATATCATGAAAATCTGGGGGAAATAAAATGAGGCTGTGTGAAAGCCGTGCAGAGCACATATCTTCAATATCCACCCAGTAAAGCTATATGATCTGTCCTCAAAGTTTCAAAACTAAACTTCTACTAGAAGCATCTAATTAACCAATAAACTTAAAGGGACATAGCTACAATGAGAGCAGGGTGCAATACAGCTTAGTACTCTTGACTACAGAGACCTTGGTTGGCAGCCTTCCTCTGCCCCTTACTAGTTTTACAATTTTAGGCAACTTATTTCTACCTCTCTATGACTCAGATTATGGTAAAAATCAAATGAAGAGGAATTTAACATGGAGCTGCACATATAAGCCCTAGATAATAATAATAACATAATATAATAACCAACTATTAATAATGGTAATATAGCTCTGACCAGCATGGCTTGGTTGATCAAAGGTTGTCCTGCAAAAGCAAAAGGTCACTGGTTTAATTCTGGGTCAAGGCATATTCCTGAGTTGCATCCAAGTCCCCAGTTGGGCCTTATGCGAGAGGCATCTCATTGCTGTTTCTCTCACAAGTCAATATTTCTCTCCTTCTCTTTCTTCCTTCCTTTCCCTGTCTCTAAAAATAAGTAATTAAAATATTTTTATAAAATAATACTAATAGAAAAATAGAATACTAAAAAGTTCTCTTGATAGTGAAGAACATAATGTGGTGGCAGTGGTGGAAGCTTTAATGAAAGTGGGAGGAAAAAACGAAAATGTTTTCACAACTCAAGAATGAATTGGTGGACCCAGTCCATCCAGATGTGCAGTCTGCTTAATATGACTGAGTGGCTTCAATTCCACGCACCCAACCTTAAAAAGCAAACACACCCAGATGAACAGAAACCACAGTGTTCCTCCATCTCTGAAATGCTAACTAGGCCATCCAACAGAAGCCCCACGCGCCCTTCTCTGGTGCCTCTTACAGTTTTCCTGCAAAGTGCAGGCCTGAGTGGGAAGCAAAGGCGGACAGATGGTGTCCCGCAGACTATCCCTCCAGCCTTTCATCTCCCCTCTCACTATTAATTCATCTGTTTGGACGGATACATTCACGCATGGAACCAAGATGAATAATAATGAGGTTTTTAATAACTCCCAGCATTTGCATTCCTAGTTACTCTTTACATGGTTCTAGCTGAAGAAAATGAATCATTTACATAATTAACATATGGTTATAGTGTTCACTTTAATATGCTGATTATCTCAATACTTTTGTCTGGAGTCAATTGGATTCAAACTGTAACAATTGTTTGAAGTGAGACTAGTTGATTCCTGGGAGGATGAGGTATGTTTGCCATGGTGGCCGATTAGCGAAGGCACAAATCTTTAAGAAGTCTGTGTTGTTTCTGGCTGGTGATGGGATTGAAATAAATAAATAAATAAATAAATAAATAAGAAGAATAATTGCAATGGTTGTGGTAGCTCTGGTTTATTCCTTGTCAGGTGCTTTCATTGCCATCACCTCAAATTCTTGCAACTACCCTCCAAGTGCAAAGTACCACCCCCACTTTACAAAGGCAGAAACTGAGTGTCTCAGAAATTAAGGAACTTAATAGGAGCCACAGTGCTGTTCGGTGTGAAAGTCACCAACTAACTTAGACCTTCTTTAATTACAGACTCCATACTTTTTAATAACATTGTCTCAACCTTGGCACTATTGACATGTTGGCCAGAATTTTTTTTTGTTGAGGGAAAGGAGCTGCCCTGTGCATTACAGGTCTTTCAGCAACATTCCTGGTCTCTACCCAACAGATCCCAGCAAAACTCTGTCTCCATTTTTGACAACCAAAATACCTCCAGCCATTGTTCCCTAGGGTGCAAAATTGCCCTGGAGAAGCAGAATTGCCACTGGTTGAGAATTATTGCTCTAGGTCACCTTCTTTCCTTGTAGTAAGACAAAATACTAATGAGCAAATGTGTTGTCTAGGATGGCCTACTGGTTTTGAGAAACTAGTTGTTTCTAACTACAGTAATAGTAATAGTACTGCAACCATATTTGGTTATTTGGAGGTGGATTGTGTTACATGTGACCCATGTACCTGATTCAGAATCTTCCAATTATGTAAGACAGCTTTGTTTTTATCAACTTCAATAAGTTCTGTCTCTGTCTCTGTCTCTCTGTCTCTGTCTCTCTCTCTCTCGCTCTGTCCTCCTCCTTCTAACTTGTGTTAGACACCTGATATTTTCAAATGTATGATTTTGCTGAGCTCATAGCATACATTTCAGGATACCATCTTCTCATTAGCAGACCCTAGGCATGGGTGCCATCAGCTATGATCTGATTATCTTACTAGTTCACAATGAATTTGAAAGAGATTTGTGACAGAGTGGCCAATTTGCCTGTTTAGGTACCTGAGGATTTGAAATGTGTGTTATCTGAACATTCATGCATATTTGAAACACATTTTGGCTAATTGCCACAATTAGTCTGTGGTAGGCATGATTAATTGCAAGGAACACTGACATTTATGCATAAAATGCTTGAGGTCAAAAAAGAAATGGAGAGAAATGGTGACTGCAGCAATGGTGAGTAGAATACTAATGCACAGTGACCCTAGAAGCAAACCCCCAAAAGGGGAATTTCTACATCAGCAGAATAGGTGTTTTATTTGGACAGATGTCTTTGTATTTTTTACTTGCCTGTATTTTGTTCTATTCTTTTCCCAAAACCTTCAGTTTTATATAAGTTTTCAGGAGCCTTTCTGATATTTTAATAGATGCTAAGGCCTCCCTTATTCTTCTCTGTCCTTCATCTGCTCTAATCACATTCCATGTGAAGCTCATAATTTGCTTCCTTACAAAAACATTTTTATGTTACATGAAAAATCAAAAAGCAAATAAATGGGTCACAATCCCATTATCCAGACTAACTGGTAAACCTTTCTTTCTTTCTTTTTCTTTTTCTTTTTTTTTTTTTTTTATTAAAGAGCTACATAACCACAATTTATAAATCAAATGGTACCAATACTAGCAGAGGAAAAGGAAAGATAAATCCCATCTCTGAATTTCAATTCTAACTAAAGCTAATTATTATCAATGGCTTATTGGGTATACTCATTGAGAGTATGGGAGGAGAAGGGCACAACATGTATAAATATGGATATATACAATATACAAGGTTTATGTGGAATTTTTCAACTATTGTTAGTGTAACAAGAACAGTTTGTGCAATATCAATGTAATCTAGTAGCCAAGGAGAGTGGACCAGAATGCTCATGAGTGAACAATGACGACCTCACTGTGCTAGTCAGTGGAGGTAGTAGATGCCATTGAATGAGCATATGTACTATGTGGCCATCATATTTGAAATGACTGAGTGAGTAGAGCAATGCATTTGCATGAAATTTTGCACTTAGCTTAAGCATTTCTCTGTGGAAACAATCTGGATGATTCAGAAGCCTGCAGCTATGGGCAACTGGTGACTCTGCCAGCTTCATCATGACAACACACCAACTCATGCATCTCGTGCAGAGTGTTTTGACAAAACATCAAATCACCCATATGATACAGACCCCCTACGGCCTAGATTTAGCACCTTGCAACTTATGACTTTTCATAAAACTAAAGTCACCTTTGAAAGGGAAGAGATTTCAGACTGTTGATGAGATTCAGAAAAGTACAACAGGGCAATTGATAGCTATTTGGAGACGTGTGTGAGGACTCAAAGTACCTACTTTGAAGGAGACCAAGGTGCCATTTTCCAATGTACAATGTTTCTTGTATCTTTTAACTTCTTAAATAAATTTCTCTATTTTTCATGTTACATGGCTGGATACCTTCTGAACAAACCTTGCAGGTATGTGTGTGTGTGTGTGTGTGTGTGTGTGTGTCTGTGTCTCTGTGTGGGTATATGTGTGCTGATATATTTTATTTTCACAAAAACATCAGACTACAGACTCTGTTTTTCTTTTATCTTGCTTTAATTTACTTATCAATGTATCACAGAGAGTTTATCATATATACACAATGGTTGCCCACAATCCTTCAATTGTCCTCCATTACATGCTTATGACATACTTTATTTAATTGATTCCCTCAATGAAGTCTTCAATTGTTTTTTTCTGTTATAAACATCAATATCAAATATGTGCACACTGATTGTCTGTGTACATAGAGATATATAAATAGAACATGGATATATACCTTGGTTAAATTTTATAGGCAGGTTAATTTTTTAGCAGTGTGATTTCTAGGTCAAAAGTTGGTATCCCATAACTTATTTTTTAAAGATGTAATTCTAAACTTCCTACTGTATAGACTGCTACCAGTTCACATCACATGCTATTTTAAGATCCCTGAAAAGAAAGCAAAAAATTGCAATTATCCATTATTCAGAGGTTTATTTGCCCTTGCCTGTACCTCTGACTATGTGCTAAGTTCACTTTAGGGTGTTGAAGACAGGGCCTCAGTGCTGGAATTCACATGAGGAAGCATAATATGAAGTCCAAGCCCCAAAACAGAGGGATTAGCCAGCTTCTCCTGGACTCAAAAGGAGGCAATGTTCACTCTCTTGGGGAGAAGTGACAGCTACTGAATCTCTATCAGATGTCTAGTATCTGTCTTCATAATACCATTTTGCTTGAAATGCTCCTCTTTATTAGTTTTGCTACCAAAGTGAAAGTGTAAGTTCCTTGAAGGCAGGGGCCATATGTAGAAAAAGAATTCATATCTTGGGACAGCACTGATTGATTAGTAGTGGCTGCTTGGAGCTTTGTCTGACTCAGGAAGGAAGTAATTCACAATTGATTGGATATGTCTACTATGGGTGATAAACAGAGGAAGGGCAGCCTGAAAAATAGGTATTTGTTTATATCCTTCCATTAAAAATTGGGGTTACTTATGGTTGTTTGGAGTTTACAGAAAACTTATGTATGAAAATGATTTGGGGGGAAAAAGAGAAAGAGAGAGGGAAGAAGTAAGAAGTAAGAGGGCAGAGAGAGACAGAAAGATCTATTCAAAAATATACAGAATATCTTAGTTCTAGGCTTATCTTTATTTTAGCTTTTCTATGGTTTTAAAATTTACTACAGGGCATATGTGTTACATTTGAAATTAGAAAACTAGACCACAATAATCTTGTCAGGTGTGGCCCAGTTGGTTGAGCATGTTTCCACAAAGTGAAAGGCCACAGTTTGATTCCTGGTCAGGGCACATGCCTGGGGCTTCGGGTTTGTTCCCCAGCTGGTAAATTCAAAAGGCAATCGATCAACATTTCTCTCTCACATTGCTGTTTCTCTCCCTCTCTTGCTTGCTCCCTTCCCCTCTCTCTAAAAATAGTCTTTTTAAAAAGAAAGAAAAAATACCAAATAAGTGTTATAATAAAATATGACATGAAATAAAATTAAAATGGTCTTAAATCAAAGCCACTGCATAGAATTAAGACACAAAGACCCCGGGATTAGAAGCCGAAGGCAGTTCTACAATGTTCTCTGTTTTTTCAATTTTGTAGGGACACAAAGTCATGTGCCTTCCGTGATGCACCCAGCAGAACAGATGGCGTTCACCTCCAGTCCCTTTGTAATGAATGCCAGACTTCGAATAGGAGATGGCCAAAAGAGAGTGCCCAGACAAACCTTTGTCTTTAATAAGGTGACAGCCTATAACTGTCAGAGAATGATGGAGGAAGCAGGTCTTCTGCTTTCCTGCTCAGAATAAGAAACGGGGTCGACCTACATGGGCTGCAGGAACCCAGCTCTTTGCTCTGTTTCTGAGGAAGCCAGGAGTCCTTGTGCCCTGGGGCCTTGACACATGCACAGAGCAGCTTATGTGAAGAAAATGGACTTATCTGAAAGCAGCTCAGCTTCCTGTAAGGAGGAGTTCATGGGCATTCTGATTCCATTCAACTCTTGGCTTGTAACTTAGGTCCTCAGGAGCAGCCCTTTGCAATGAAACTATATCACTTGAAGCTTAGCAGATGGGAATTGTCATAAATGATATTTTAGTCACAGATATGAGCCATAAAACTTGAAAGATAAAGTATCTTTCTGAGACACACATGGAAAGACAGCATAAGCGTTTCTGCAGCTCTGATGAGTGGAGGGAAGGGCCAACACCTGACACTTTATTGTAGCAGTTGGGCCCACGGACGTTGTGAAGCAATGGACATAGCATGGAACGTGGGACTTGGTAGTTAGACAGAGCTGGGCTTCAATGGGAGCTTAAACATGTACTATCCTATGGCATCCCAGTTCTTATCTTTCTTTGGAACCTTGATGTTTTCCCCGTAAAAAGGAACTGACATTCTATCCTTCGTTAGGTGCTCCTGGGAATTAGCCTGGCACAATATTCAGCAATCTATAGATTCTCCTCACCTGTTCCTGCCTGCCCTCCTTACACCATTCCCCTCAAACGGATGTTCTGCTTATTCCTAGTTATGTTGGATTATTCTGCTGCATTGAATAATTCATTAGGGATTGGGTGTCAAGATATGGCACAAGTGTATCCAGCAGACACTAGCCTTAAGCCAATATGTATATTAATGCTTTTTACTCAAGGAATATACCTGACTCTCACTGACCCTACTCCCACCTCCATACAACTACTGTAACATTAACTTGACAGAAAGATTAGTTTGCACTGAATGGAGGGGTGACATCGTGTACAAACTAAAATAAAAATAATAAGAACAACAACTATGGGGATCTTCTAGAAGTACGTGTAAAGTCCACAGTTTTGTTTGCAACATGTACTTAGTCATGCACTTTCACTTGCAGACTGGCTTTGTATGACATCAGCTACCCTGGAGGCCTGTGCATGTGCTGCGATCCTCTCAAACATCTAGGTATTTTACAATAGGAAAGTGATTGCAGTCTTTTCATGCCATCCAGAATGCATCTAAATGTAGTGTGGGGTAACTTAAATTAGCATGTGCTACATAGGTATGGGCAGAAAGAGATGTGCAGATGTTCCCAAGGTATGTCCATTATCATTTTATTAGAGTAAATATGCCTATGTATGTGCTTGAGGAGGGAAAAGAATGTTTTTGGTTCCTACCAGGTTTCAGGCATCAAGCCAGATATCTTAGATGTATTATTCTAATTAATCTTTTCAATAACCTCGAGGGAATCATATCATTATTCATACCCTAAGATAAAGACACTGACTCTCAGAGAAATAAAAGTGCTTCAATAGCCACACTGCTAACTACTAAAAGACTGGGTCAGTATTCAAAGCCAGCAGTGCCTCATCCCAATCCTTAAGTATTTCAACCATCTTCTCAGTCTCAGGATGCTTTCAACCCAAGATAGTTTTAGTTCCGATAATTAAAGCAATATCTTCTTAGGCTAAATTAAACCCAAATATCCTGGAACCCCATTTGGGGGGTTAGAGTACCACGATGACTTCAGTGGCTATTGAATTCCTGCCCCAGAAAAGTGAGACATATACTGAGATCCCCTATTAGGGGGTTTTCTTTAGAGGCACGCACTCACGGGGTGTATTTATTCATTCTTACATGCCTTCAGCAAAGGTGTTTCTGCCCTTCTTGATCCCCAGTGCCTTCTGGAAAGAAGCCTAGCATCTGATCCAAACACCGTATTCTTTGTTGCTCTCATCAATTTTGTCCTCAGAATGCCTTACCTACAAATAATTAAAATGGATGCTTTCTCTCTCTTTCTCTTTCTGCCTTCCTCTTTCACTCCATTACTTTTCCCTCCATGCTTTTACTTTACTTTAATTTATTACTTTAATTACTTTAATCTCTCTTTTAATAATGATACTAGCAATATTTTATAATTATTTAGGACTATTTTGGACAGATATTCTGATATAAATGAATTGCAAAAAGAAAATACTGTGCACATGTCCTGGCTTTTTTCTTTTTTTGGTAAGAATACTTTATTTATTTATTTTTTTAGAGAGAGAGGAAGGGAGGGAGAAAGAGAGGGAGAGAAACATCAATGTGTGGCTGCCTCTTACGTACCCCTAACTAGGGATCTGGCCTGCAACCCAGGCATGTGCCCTGATCAGGAATTGAACGGACAACCCCCTGGTTCTCAGCCCTGCCCTCAATCCACTGAGCCACACCAGCCAGGGCTGTCCTGGTTTTAAAACAAGGGAAGGATAAGCATTCTGTAGGTAGGGCCAAGAGCTGGATCCATTCATCAGCAAGTAATTCATGCATCCCACAGCCTTGGGTTCTGTGCCCTAGACTGAAAGGTGAAGTTTGGTTTTATTTATTTATTTTATTGTAAAACAATGCATTGCAAAAAAAAAATGGGATGTGTATTTTAAGACACTTTTCTAAACTAATATAAAATACTATAAATATTCAATATACAAGCAGTCATTGGCATTTTTGGAATATACACGTACTTGTACGGTGTGTTTATACTATATACATGCATATATGAGTGATATATATATATTATGCATATTATATATATACAGTCTTACAGTATAACTTGTCAAGAAATACACCCAATTGATATGGTACAATAAAAAGCTGTTTTAGAAAAAGTTCAGATAACCAGCATCATCTTGTCATTTACATAGTGTCTCTTTATACTATTACATAGTACTAGCAACTCAGCCTCATTAAAATTCCTCTAATGTGTTCTGTGTAAAATCACTTTATTAGAAATCATTAATACATGGCTCAACACAGCATCCCCTTTGAGGGGATCAGAGGACTTCCATCCCCATTTTACAGATGAGCATGGGAGATAAGAACAGGTTAAGTGATTTTTGCCTGAGGTCAAACATGCTGGGAGGAAGATTAGGAATTGGTGAGTACTCACCTGGGAGCTGTGTCTGCGATAAGTCTTTAAATTCAAATTTTCCAACTTTAGAATTTTCTGGGTTAGACCTCTAGCTGACTACCACGGGACATAATGTTATGTAATTAATTACAACTATAATTATCTTGGTTTCTGGGTCATTTAAAGATCATCAGTGCATTTTGTTTTCACAGTCCTTGCAGCAAAGGAATTCTTTTTTTCCGAAGTACAGTATAATTAATCCAGTTTTTAGACTCTTAAATAACATGAAAGTTAAATGATCAGTGCAGAGACTATGCTTATCTTTGCTGGTGTGCCTGGCAGTAGGAGTGTATAGCCTTCAGTCATTGAAAACACTGGTCATCTTTCCTGGAACATGAAACTTCATTGCTAGAGTTGAGCTAGCTCCCTGGGAGGGACCCATGCAAGAAGGCCCCCAGCACATGCACATGTTGTGTGAAGGACCGACATACTCCATGCAGTAGGCATAGACAGCATTCTTTTATATCCGGAGGCATCGTGCGACTTGTTAGAAAAGCAGTGATTTCCACAGGTCCTTATAAAGGTGTCTATAGAAGTAATGGGAGATATAAAATATTTAAAGTTAATGAACTTTTAAATTTCATTTTCTTCTTCCAATGAAGATACTTTCATATTCAGGGAATTGCCTTTTTATACCAGCTTAAATGTTAAAAACAATTCTTGACTATGTTCTACTCAGCTCATGAAGAATTTCTCAATCAGAAGTGTTCTTGTATATATTGATCACCTCCAATGGCTCCTGGGCTAATGACACTGGGGCACAAGGAATCAAATATGACACAAGGGAGATGACAGCATGCATTTCTGAACTGAATCAATCACCAGATGTCTCATTCACTGTGACCAGCCTTGTTTACATTCTTTGCATGTCACTGCAGGTGACACGCAGGAAGTTTCCAAAGAATTATTTCATCATTAAGACATATTGAATATGACAGTTGTGCTTGCAAATCAATCATTTGGGAAAAAATACTATAGTGATAGCCTAAGGAGGATATAAACCCCTTTGCTTATTTGCAGAGTGGAAAAAATGTTTTAGAATTATATGTGACATTATTCTTTATCAGTAGAACTTTCTTGCATTTAAATACATGAAAGGTGATCCATTATTTATATGTTTATTAAGTCATTCTACACACATTATTTGGAACCTCTCTATGTTTTAAGAACTATTTCAGGAACCAGGGGACACCATGCCAATAAAAAATTCAGTTTGCTGCTCTTATGAAACTTAAATTTGTGGGGAGAGAGGAAAAAAAGCAAAAAATAGCAAGGATGATGCAGAGAAATACAATCTGGTGATGAAAGACCAATTAGGGAATTTATGTTTCTTTTTTTTTTTTTTTTAAGATTTTATTTATTATTTTTCAGAGAGAAGGGAAGGGAGAGAGGCAGAGAGGGAGAGAGACATCAATGTATGGTTGTCTTTCACCTGCCTCCAGCTACGGACCTGGGTGGAGACCTGGCTTGCAACCTGGTTATGTTGACCTGGCTGGGAATCAAACCAGCAACCTTTGGGTTCACAGGCTGGCGCCTTATCCACTGTGCCACTGGATATCCAGCCAGCACTGGAAATTTGTGTTTCTTAGTTTGGAGATTTAGGAAAGGTCTAAGAAGGTAACATTTCTGCTGAGACATGAAATTCAAGGAGCCAACCAGAAAAGCATGTGGAAGAAGAGCATTCTAGGGAACAGAGTACTCAAAGACTCTGAAGTTGGAATAAACTTGACATGTGTGAAAAAGAGTAAAGAGGCTCTGGTGGCCAGAGGCTGTGGGTCCAAAGGGAGGTGGCAGGTGAAATAGACAAGCCAGATGAAAAGCATTGTTAGGCAAGATAAGGATATTGGAGTTGATGCTGAGTAAGAGGTTGTGTCATGCCATGATAAGGACCTGGGTGGAGATCTGGCTTGCAACAGCACAGAACATCTTCTGGGGAGGTGGACAAGGGAAATGTATAGGTGATGAGGAGGCTCTCATCTTTCAAGTTCAAAGGTTGAGGGTATGGAACTCTATATTTGTCATCCCTACCTTGAAGTTCACTGGAGAGTCCTGTCTAGGGATAAGAAAGAGATGTGGCAGTGATGGCCAAGTCCAGATTCATTCTAGAGCTGCTACTCTTCAGGCCTCCTAAGCCAGCTGGTACTAATGCAACATTTCTCTTTGGTGGTTTTCCAACAGGATATGACATTGGTACCAAGCCAGTGGCCATTTTAATCCAGGGATGCATTCAATCTGGGGCAGGGTGGTGGGAGAAGCACCGGACCCATTGTCTTCCCTTTCACAATAAACACTATGTAGAAGTTCAGCTTAAAGAGCTCCCTATAACCTTTTATTTTCCAGGCATTTCCTCTTACCAGCATCCAGCCTTTCTCTGGTGAGCTTTTTGCAGCTTTTCTCCACAGCTAATTGGTAAAGGAGGGCATAGACACTGGTGCTGGGAAAGCCCTTAATTAAACCTCATTCCTGGCTACTCTTCTTGCAGAGCCTTGAAAGACCCTTCCAAAGCAGCAGGATGGTGTACTGTTAAGTAGCAGGAGCTGTGGGTTAGTGTTACCCTGGCAGACGCAATAGAGCAGCAGAGCAACCTTAGAAAAGTCCCACCAATATTGAGAATCTGAGTTGAAATGGAAACTAATAGTATGTATCACATGGAACTATAGTGCTGCATGTGTTCCTAGTTTATCATGAGCATTCCATAAAGTAGCCAATGCTGTTGTTGAAAGCAGTAGCTGCAGTGAGCTCTCCAGGGTTAAGACAAGTGTTTGGAAGAGAGAAGCACTGAGGCTAAATGATATTTAGCATTCCTACTTCCCCATAAAGCTAAATAGTTTCTTTTTTTTTAAATCAGTATATTTTTTTTATTTTATTGTTGTTGTATTATATCCATCCCCTTTTTGCTCCCCTCTGTACACCTCCCCACCCACCCATTTCCCCCAAAGTCAATCCCACCTGTTGTCCATGTCCATGGTTCCTTTATACTAGGTTCTTGTCTAAGCTGCTCCCCTTCCTTGCTTCTTCCTTCCCCCTCCCCCCAACCCCCTGACCACTGAGGCCTATTCACTGTATTCATATATTTGGTTCTGTTTTGCTTGTTGTTAAGCTAAATAGTTTTGATGGTAGCTGTGTCTCTCCTCTTCCTATCCAAAATTGATATTTTAGACAGTTTTTAAATAATAAAAATAGTACTGTATTGACAAAATAAATCAGAAATAGCCTAATTGAAGAGAGTAAGTATGCACAGTGGATTCCTATAGAGCCATGGAAATGAATGAGTTGGAGCTATATATAACAAGATGTTCCTTCCAGCTAGTATTACCTTTCTGAACAATACCAGGTGATAAAGACAATTTATTCAGAAATTTATCACATGCTATAGTTTTAGTATTCTATGCCATTTAGAAATGCGTACATATATGGTCCACATATACAGACAAAAACAAAACCTTGAAACCCAGAATACTGACTGATTGCTTGTAAAGATTAGGGACAGATATACTGGAGGAGGGATATAGACCTAGGAATTTAATATCACTAGATTTTATTACTTATGCTGGGGAGTGTTTGCATGGATGGGTTTGTGCACTTTTGTGCAGTGTTTGGTATGTCTGAGCTACAAATATGGTATGTTTTTAAAGTAACGCATGCTCTGATGTGCATATATATATATATGTCCAGAAAGTATAAATCTATGTAATATGAAAAATAGAAACATTTATGGAAAAAAATACAAGAAACATTGTACATAAGACAATGATGCCTAGGTACCTTGGGATCTCACACAGTTCTCCAAATAGCTATCAGCTGCCCTGTTGCACTTTCCCGAATGTCATTAATAGTCTGAAATCTCTTCCCTTTCAAAGGTGATTTTAGGTCTTGGAAAAGCCAGAAGTCACAGGGCACCAAATCTGGGCTATAGATATGTTGAATCACCTGGGTAATTTAATGTTTTCCCCAAAATCTCTTCACAACACGTGATGCATGAGCAGGTGCATTGTTGTAATGAAGCTGCCAATCACTAGTTGCCCATAGTGACAGCCTTCTGAATCATCCAAATAGTTTCCACAAAGAAATGTTCAAGCTTAATGCAAAACTTGATGTAGGTCCAGTGCTCTACTCACTCAGTCATTTTGAATGTGACAACCACATGGTACACATACTACTGCCCCCACTGACTAGAGTACAGCGAAGCTGTCATTGTTTATGCATGAGCATTCCATCCCATTCTCCTTGGCAGCCAGGTTACATTGATATCATAGAAACCTTTTTTGTTATATTAACAATGGTTGGACTTTTTCTATACAAACCTTGTATAGTCACCATATTCACAGCATAGACTAGTACAAACTAAAAACTGTAAGTCTCACTCCTTTTCTCCCACCCTTCCTCTGTCCTTCCTTCCCTCCATCATTTAATAATTGTGAGTATATCTTTTCATTTATTTTCTGTACACATTCAAAATATACACGTTTAGAATATACACACTTAATATAATAACTCATAACTTTCTGTCACCATTTAAAAATAGTGTGTAAAGCTTTTAATGTCAGTACTATAAATTATCCAACTCAATCTAATAACACCTGCCTAGTAATCATATTTCTATGTAATGTGTTTGTATAACCAGTTTTCCGGTTGATAGACATGTGTATTTTTAAAAAAAGAAAAAACAGACTCTTTACAAATCCAGGGCTGCTTTCAAGTCAAATACAGCACTTCAGCTTGCACAATTGGTCATCCAAATGTTTGGTCTTCACCAGGACAAACACCCAGATGTTTCTTTGAGTTTATTTGGTTTTTATCTGAGTGTTCAATTACTGTGTAGCCATAGCCAGAATTTCATTCTCTGGTGGGGAAGAAAAAACAGCTAAAAATCTCTAATAAGAAATTCAGATTAATGTAAGCGCAGGGTCTCCCCCTTCTTGCCTGCCTCTTCTTCCAATGTGTTAGTGATTTTCAAGAATCACAGGCTTTATAAATGTCATCACTAAAGCATGAAGGAAAAAAAACAAACAGCGGTATTTTGAATGCAGGGTTTTGAATTTCCACATTTACCATAGAAAATAGACAGGTATGTTCAATAGTCTTTCTAGTTTGAAGTGCTTTCTAAGTATTTTCTTTATGTGACTATTTAACATTTAGGCCCTTGTTCATAGAAACTTTCAGGAAGTCATGCTTCATCAGCCAAGCCCTGTATTTGGCTTTGAATACAAGTGAATAGAGACTGTTCTAGGAACTTGAACTTTTCCCACATTAAAGTCTTTGCACGGAATCCTCATTCAGGGCTCCCTTCATATTTTTTTTTAAGATTTTATTTATTTATTATTTTTAGAGAAAGAGGAAGTGAGGGAGGCAGAGAGGGAGAGAAACATCAATGTATGGCTGCCTTTCACCTGCCTCCAGATATAGACCTGGCTGGAGACCTGGCTTGCAACCTGGTTATGTGCCCTAGCTGGGAATCAAACTAGCGACCTTTGGGTGTGCAGGCCGGTGCCTATCTAGTGAGCCACCAACCAGTGCTAGCTGAGTTGGACCTCAACTTCCTTATTTTCTCTTCTGCTCTTTTTCCTTTTTAACTTGTATTATTGCTTCATTACACCAACAATGTATTTAACTTGTGCGGAAAGTGGTAAAATACAATGAACCTTTTGGGTAAAAAATTAATATTTGAAACTGTCATGGCATTCAAATAAAAGTAACTTCTATTATTTCAGAAATCTCTATTTTTTTTAAATGGATGATCATTTGTAAAAAATATAGCTACAAATATGATACCATATAGTACACATTGTTTTATAACTTTTGATTTAGCCAGAAGATGCTATATTAAACTATATTCTATTTCATTAAACTTATTTTTTAATGGCTTCACAGTATTCTATGACATAAATGTCCCTAACTAGGTGTTGTGGTTTTGAGTACCATTTTTCTCTCATTGTTATCTGTTGTGTTATTTGGAAGGTGCATTTGTTATTGTTTTAAAATTTTAATAATATTTAGTAAATACCAGCCTTTCCCTCATACAAGAAATGCAAATAGAATGCAATGCAGATTTGGAGTTGCACTGGACAGTGGGCAAAGTTCCACCAATGACTGGTATGAACAGTTCAATGCTGAAGTTACCCTTAATAGGCAGGTTTTCACCTTGACACTTTGGAATGGATAATTCTCTGTGTGGGTGACTGCCTTCACCCACTAGATGCCCATTACAACCCCTCCATTATGACACTCAAAAATGTCTTCAGACCTTGCTAAATGTCCCCTTGGAATAACCCCCACCCTGAGAACCACTGCTTTGAAGGGATCGATCATGTTCCTGAGCTGTGTAAAGGATGATCTTCTCTTATACCATTTATAAACCAATTGGAAGTTGGTCTTGGATTAGCACCTAAAATGAAATTCAACCTATTTTGAGAAAACAATATATCTGAGTAGGGACTAATTACCTCTTTTTTTATTCCAAGTGACAAAAGCCAATATATCACACTCACCCACGATGAAGGCTACATTTCAGTAAACTAATTAAACTTATCCTATCTCAACTCATTATTCTCAGTTCCTCTAAATATTTTAATAGATTTATTCCATTACATAAATTATATCATACTTAAAGCTATGCAAGACCCGTAAGAGTTTATTTTGGACTTTTAAAATGTGACTTTAAGCTTTATCTAAAATATATATTTTTCATATCTTTTCTGGCTAATTATTCACCTTAATTATGACTAATTATTAAAAATGATATATTACTTTAATTAAATGAAAGTGCTTGCCTCCTTGTTAGCACTTATGGAACACTGAGAATGTTTCAAAGACAATGCAGCTCAGGAAATGGCATAACTCACTAAGTGGGCTCCTTTTTCCTGCTGCAAGCTGATGTAGACACACATTTCAAGAGACTGATGGATGCACAAGATGGCCAGAAAAGTGTTTTTCGTGGTTAAGAGGAATTAAAGTTGGTGTCCATCCCAGATTCATTTTCGAACCAAGGATCGCCACATAATTAAAATGTTAATACACATCCCGCTATTTGTACTTATGTTCCAAAGCCAGCATACATTAAATAGAAATTTAGCCCAAGTGCTTCCTGGAGAAGCCAAGAGGAATAATGCCTAAGTACCACTTCAGAGTAAATTGCTCCCTGCTTATAGACATGTAATGCAATTAAATTGAGGAGCTGGAAGCTGCCTAAATCGAGTAAGTTTAGATATTTGTCTTTAGACATCTCCCTACAAAGGGCTCCACGCTGAGGAGAAAAAAGCGGGTGTCCAGGCAATGAGCTGTTCATTAGAGTTGACATATGGTAAGCAAGGCCAGAAAATGCCTATGGAAGAGAGGCTTTCCTTCAGGATCTAAACTTTTTTAAAAATGCAGCATTCAAGTTGGTCTTAAGATAACCATTATTAGGTAGCATGTCCTCTGATTCTCTGATTCTGGCAGGTATAGTTGGTCCATGTTATTGTTACATGCTCAGTTCAAGAACTAAAAATTGTTATTTAAAATCATACAACATCAACATGCATTTTTAAGGCTATCTGCCTATGACAGAAACAGATCTCTCAAGAGAGAAAAAATGATGATGGAAAATATGTAAGTGGCATCATTTTAAGTGTTTGGGGTCACAGACCCTTGCCACCAAAATCATCTCTACAATGTGAGTTTTATGCTGGCCAGTGTCAAGCTGCCATCTGAAGTAATGCTTTATCTTTTGAGTTTCCAGTGAGCATCAATAAAAATGTTGCCTGACACATGGGCCTCGTTATTTACTATTTCCTATTCTCCATGCTGAAAACTATTTTGTGTCTAAGGGCTGAGAATATGACATCTTCGTGATATGGAAATTTGAGATTAATACTTAACAGTCATCTAGAATTTCACTGTTTCTGTTATACATGAAATTCTTCTTCAAGGGACATTCAGATCCAACCAAGAGCTTACGAAATATTTTACAGGATTCCCAAATGAGGAAAACTCAGTATAAACATTGGGAAAATAAATGTATATATTGGAAAAGCAGAAGAGAGGTAGCCAGTTGTTTGCATGTTCCTGATAGAAACTTCCGTATCAAAAATAAGAGGAAAACTGGCTCAGGCTCAGAACACACCTGCATGTTTGGACCATTCCAAACCCATGGCTGTTCTGTTATTTTGGTTCCTGAATTTAGGCTTGGAGATGAAAATGCAGTTCTGCATGTTGCGATCACTTTTGGCATCAGAAGTAACAGTCTGAACGTCATCTCTGCCACTCCTTGACCAGGGAACCTTGGAAACATCATTTATCTAGCTGTCTTATTTCTCCCATGGGGAAATAGATGAGATGGGACAGAGAGGGGCCAGGGAGTGAAGATCTTGGAAGCTATGCCAAGTTTGGAACTAGTGGAGAGAAAATAAGGTGAATGAGACAATTCCAAACTCAAATCTAAACTTAAAAGATTTGGAGAAGGTAGAGACTGGAGAAGCTATCATGATTCTATGGTTCACATAACAGATATACCTGTATATTGAATGCCCACTCTGCTCTACCACAGGGGATTTGATGATAATCTGGGCAAATACACGCTGCTTTGATGGAGCTTACATTCTAGTTGAGAGGAGGCAGACAAGTATAACCGTATAAATCAATAAGAAAATGCTCAATACTAGACACTAGTGAAGTCATGAAAACGGAAAATAGATAGGTGCTCAAGGAAGAGGTGATATTGAAGCAGAGTGTCTAATGACAGATCATGCCAAGACAGAAGGAAGAACATTGTAGGAAAATATCTTCAGAGAGGAGCAACTGGAATGTTTGAGGGACAGAAAAACCCTCAGAAAATGGGAGAGTGCCACAAAAGAGCTCTTAGAAATGACCCAATGCCAGATTTTATAAATGAGGGTAGATTTTGTTTTATTTCAATGGCAATGCAGAGATGTGCGTCCACAAAGACAATTGTTGTGTGAGGCACCAATAGTGGGTCCTGAGGTAGGAAGCTGGCACAGCAGTGACAGGATGCCTAGGAGTCCTGGCTGGGGGTGATGGAGGCTCCAGTGATCAGTTGTCTGTGCCTATGAGTTTGTTTTATGGTTTGTTTATTTGCTTTTCCATTTGTTGCTTTTTGTTTTATATTCCACACATTAGTGAACTTGTACAGTTCTTGTCCTTTATTGCTTGACTTATTTCAGTTAGCATGATATTCTCAGGATGCATCTCTGTTGTCCCAAATACCAATATTTTATGTTTTTATGGCTGAGTAGTATTCTATTTTAGAGCTGCACTACATCTTTTAAAAATGATTCTAAAGGTGAAGTCAATGCACCAAACTGGTTATGACTTCTCAGGTCACCATCCAAAATTTCAGTGGCTGGTGACAAAGAATGGTAAGTGTAACATGGAGAAAGAAAAAAAAAAAATAGAAGAGATTGTTTATGGAGCAGAGAGAAAGTTGAAAGTAGAAGAAGGAAGGAGGAACAGGCAGAAATTATAATGTTTGCCATACACCAGACATGCACTATTGTGCTAAATCAGTTAAGTAATTCTATAAGGTACATTCCATTATTGTCCTCATTTTAAAGGTAAGAAAACTAAATTCTGAATATTAAATAGTGTGTCTAATTTTACATGGCTGACAAAGAGTGATGATGGAGTCTGTAATTCCATGAGTTGAGGTCTTCAGTCACTGTGCCAGAATGACAATATAGTCATTCATGTATTCTTGTGTCCTGGATGCAAAGATTTACAATAGCTGTCAAAAGTGTATCTTTCCTGATCTTATTCCCTATCAAAATTGCACATTTGTTGGCAAAAAAAAAAAAAAAAAGTGGTATATTGATCCCAAACTATGAAATAAGTGCACACCTTTAGAGAGGCTCCTGGAATGTATGACCAAACACTGTGGAAACAGTTGTGTTTAGAAGAAAGCTGATACTGCAGGGTCTTTAGAACAAGGTGCCATGAGGAACTGCATCCAAGGCAACTGCAAACCACCACCTGACACACCATGCATCAGCCTTCCACCATACTCCCGCCTCCCCACAGCCTCACAGTTGGCCAATCTCCTCATCTTCTGAATGCTCAGGAGAATGGAGGGCATGCTGCATGTTGCATGCTGGGGTCTCACCATCAGTTTAGGAGGCACCCTTGGTTGGTTTAATGTATTAATCTCTCTCTCTCTCTCTCTCTCTCTCTCTCTGCCATTGTTGCAGTGGTGCTCCAGAGTTTAAGAGCATTCTTGTTCTTTAACTGTCATGAGGGGAGAAAGCAAAGCAAACAAAACAAAACACCATATCCTTTCTCATTGCAATACATTGTTTCATTGCCTTTTATTAAGATGGAACAAACATAATGAGTGTTTACCTTGTGAGGAGGTGCTATTTTCAGTGATTACAAGGACAGGAATCTGATCTCAGATTATATGCAGCTGGAAGAGATTAACCCTGTAGTTCCTGATCTGGAGAGATTCTATAGAACATACCGGTCAGGTGTAACATTGTACTAGGTGCCCCAGGTGTATTTGGGATCATCCTCAGATATAGGTTTTTGCCTCTCTCTGGGGGAGCTCAGGCCCTATGCAGATTCTGAATGCAAATGCAAATGAGATGTCATATGAGAAACTAGTTTTAAACTGATATTATAATGACTTTGTTACTATTGGAGTGTATAATTCAAAAACTGTAGAGTGAGGTGTGTGAAACAAACTTTGGAATCCAACAAATTTGGGTTCAAATTCTAGCTCTACTCTTTATCATCTGCTTGGGATAGCTTATACCACCCCCCTGAGCTTAAGTCCCCTCACTATAAAAGGAAGATAATAGTGGTTCTCCCCTCATGTGGTTGTAGGGAGGATAAAAATGGGACAATCCATCTAGAAAGCATAGTTCTATGCCCGACACAGAGTAAATGTTTTAGAAGCAGCTTTTATGCTAGGATGTAAGTTCTTTGGAAAGCCCAAATGAACTGGAGAAATGGTATATGTAATGTGTGCAGTATAGCACCATTGTTTGATAAATTGCACATCAATCTAACAGTTGAATGAAATAGTGGTTGGTGTATACCTACTTCCCCACTGAAGACCGGGTCTTGCTGTTCCTTCTGGGCTTCAGGGGCTAAGACACTATTGTTTAATCTTGTGAACAACTCTAGAAGATCCTTAGAAAATGACTTGTATTAGCCAAATCCAGGAGTAAGGTAAACCATTGCCTACAATAAATAATAGGAAGGACTATGATACAAACATGTTTGGACTCTAGAGAGAAATTTCAGAATTTCTGGCCAGAATTTTCAATATGAAGAGCATTCTTCATATTGGTTGGCTTGACCATGATATTATATTTCAATAACAATAGCACCCATAGTATTATTGGTGGTTACCACTTCTTGAATACGGAGATTATACCTAATACTGGGTCAAATGCTCTATATGCATATAATCTTTGTGCCACCCTGTTATATCCATGATATCACCATCATTTTTCAAATGAGAAAATTGGACCTCAGGTAAGTTATTTATTCATAATCACAGAAATAAAAAATTTGCAGGAGGAGTACTTGACCCAAATTAATATGGCATACAAACTCATGAGACGTTGGTGCTTGGACTCAAATTTCAGCTTCCTGGGGCCTTATTCCCAATAGTTAACCACTCAGACCCTTGCTTATCGCATCTGAAAACTGGGAATAGAATACTTTCTTCACAGAATTGTAAAGATTCTGTGAATCTTTACAATTGAAATGCACCTAAAGTATCTTTATACCTCAAGGATTATGCAAGCATTTGGTGCCACATTTTGCATCATCACTCAACAATAGATCATTTTTTGGATTGTGCTCAGGGTTGAGAATGTACAAGTTTGGCAACTTTTGATGAAAAGAATCAATACGCTGTCTCTTTAAAGAGGAATTAGTGGTTATAAGAACTGACAATCCATTTAGAGATTTGTGTTTCTCAATAGCAGGCAATGAGACCATTTTCTTTCCATTTATAAGAATATGTATGTGCTTAAGGGAGGACATATTCAACAATCGAGTTGTTTGCTATGATTTGTATGCCTTGGGGATATGGAGAGCCAGGAATATAAGAAAATGGCAAATATGGAATAAAAGGCCCCCAGAGAAGTTTATTGCTCCTTGTGTCCATTGCATAACTTGTAACAGGGACCTTCCAAGGGATTCCTGGGACTTCCCAACCCCTGTGTTATTATTTTTGTTGTTTGTTTGTTTGTTTGCTTGTTTCAGGCTTATTGGATCTCCTATTTATGGCTCCCAGCCCTTAACGATATGCATCCTATCCTCATTTGACCTTTTGAACTGAATTCGTGAAAGTTAATCCACTGTGAGTTTTAGATGGGGCAGCGTGCCCAGGCAGCGTTCCTCCCGCACATGACCAACCCCCACCCCAGCTCCACCATCATGTTGATCTGGTGGCTTGAATTTTCTAGGTCAGTCCCTTTATAGAGTAAAGTTTGCTGATGTTCTTCTAAGGGTGCTTGTCAGAGTTTGTATCCTGGTTTGTAAAATAGGGCCCTCATGGAAGTGGAGGGGAAAAGTTTTGGGTCCCAAGAGCTCTTGGGGCACCGGTGTGGGGCCAGGTGGGTACCTGTTTCCCCTGAGTTATTTCAGGCTCACGGAGGGAGCTCTGACAGGATTTTCTCTCCTCCTGGACTTTCCTTTCTTTTCCTAGTTGACGCTCACATATGCTTTTGAACCTAGTTATTTTGTCTCTTCTTCAAGGATAACTTTCTTGGTCTCTCTGACTGGGTCAATGCCTCTCTTATTTCCTAGCTTTATTTGCAACTCATAACATCATTCCAATTTTGTATCTTGTGATATAATGGTTTGATTCCTGACTATCTTTTCTGAAAGACTGTAAATACCAGGGAGAGAAAGATCATATGCGGGTTTCATGTACCTTATATACAATAGGCTTTTGACAATGAGTGAGTGAGTAAGTGAGTGAGGGAATGAATGAGTTACAAGGCCAGCCCATCAGGACACCTATTCTTTCAGGGAGGCTGAAAATCATTAAGGGATAAGGATGTGAACTTGCATTAACTTGTTACAGCTTCATCCCAGCTTAAACCTCTTCACCCATTCTGGATACTCTTAGGGTACAAGCTTTCAACATCCTTCCCAGCCTGCCCTCTGCAATCTCATTTTACACCTTACTCGAGTTCCACCCCCAAACCTCAGCCAGGGTAGAATTATTTTCAGGTTTTGAAACTTGCCCAACTTCTTTCTCCTTGGGGACTTTTGCATGTCCTTTCCCTACATCAGAAATGTTTTTCTTGCCTCTTCACATTGCTTTTTCATAATCATTTTTAAATCTCTGCCTCCATGTCACTTTATTTTTTTTTTTTCCAAGGAAGCTTTGTCTGAGTCCTGTAGACTACATCAGTTTATCTATAACTGCATGTCATAGCATCTTGACTTTCCCCTCAAAGCACTTCACAAAATTTTAATGTTTGCATTTGTACAATGGCCTGTGTCTTCCTCTGAGGAGTAAGCTACTCAAAGAAACACATTTGGTCAGGCTTGTCATCACTCAGTGTCCAGCCCTTAAGGTACTTCCCAAGCAACTGTCACATAAAATTGTTAAACACAGATACCACACCAGGTATGGTCCCATCAGATCCAGTGACTTTGATGGGAGATAGTTAGGGTCCAGGGAGAAAGGAGACCATGCATGCTCATATTTCTCCAGCTCCTATAAATGTGTGAAGACCCTTACCTCTTTCTGGGCTGTGGCTTCTTTCCTCAAATATGCCATAGGCTAAGCTGAATACTCATACTAGCATATGCCCAAGGAAGATGGATTATCTGAAGAAACTGAAAAGTCCATGCTTTGTTCTGGCTACAATCAGTCATTGCTGAATGTAAGGGTTGGAACTCTAACAACAGGGATCTCTCCTTTTGCACTCCCTGGCTGGGCTCTCTTGTGTTGTTGTTGTTGTTGTTGTTGTTGTTTTGGTTGTTTTTATTAAACATAGTTTCTTGCATGTAGTTCGATAGCTCTTACAACTTCAGATCTGACAGAAAATGTCTAGGGGCAGGTGGGTGTGGAGCTGTAAGCCCACACTGGATCACATTTCCATTCCTTAAACCTTAAGTCTCTGGCCAGGAAGATGGAGTTCTTCAAGGGCAAGGCATTCCTCACATCTTGTTTACCTGTGATGTCTAGCAACATGTTTTTATCAGCATGCTGACTGCATTCAAAACCCAACTGTTATACTTGAATATATGTTCATGGGAATGCATGTTTTGTATGAATTTATACATCATTTTCCTACTTCATCCCTCTTAGGTCAGATCCCCTGGGATCAATGCCTGAGATGGAGACTTGTGTGCCAGTGAGTAAGTGAAGAAAAGCTCTAAGGGGAAACCTAAGGAGGATGGCCTAATTCAGGGGTGCCAAGCTCATTTTCACCAGGGGCTACATCAGCCTCGAGGTTGCCTTCAAAGGGCTGAATGTAATTTTAGTACTGTATAAATGTAACTACTCCTTAATAGTTTAGCTAAACAAGGTGCCTGGCTGAAGGTACTAGGCCAGATAAAACAAGGTGGAGGGCTGGATTCAGCCTGCGGGCCTTGTGTTTGTCACCTGTGTGTTAAAGGGTCAGGGTAGAGCAGGGGAGACTTGATAGGATAAGTGTGTTTTCAAGGGCAAGCCTGGCCTCAACCTGATCCTTGGATGCTCAGGAGTATCTATTGCACCAAAGATGATTTCACCTAGAGTCTTAGGCCCACCCCCTTAGATCAGTCTATCTTTGGCCACAGGTCTAGCCTGACCCCTAAGAAAGAATGGTAGCCCCTCCTACTTCTCAATCCCTACCGCACCTCCCTGCCAAACCTTAGGGTATCTCTGCCTAGGACAGCTCCTCTCAGTCAAGTTCACCCCTTCACAGAAAAAGTCAGTTTGGGAGCTGTTAGCAGCCAGTCCCCACAGCAACTTGGAAATGTTTCATCAAGCTCAGAGGACTCAGGAGGCTCCAGCTTTGAAGGCACAGCATAAGAAAGACATCTGACATGAGAAGACTTGATTTATGGACAATAACCTCGGTTTTCATTTTCTGATTAGTTTCAGTTCTGAAGGATCCCCTTTATCTCTTGGTGTCCTAGTTCAGCCACCTATTTACATACCCTTGCCTGGGAACTTTCATATTTGAGGAAGATTTTTAAAATTGAAACCGAATCACCATAACTTTTTACACACAAAGAGAGAGGAGTTAACCTGCACCTCCCATCCACTCATATTTCTATTCCTCCATCTCTTATGTGGCCTGGAGACATGATCTCTGTACTGTCTTTCAAATAGGGGGTATGCCCCTTCTCTAGGATCTTAACTCCATCCCCTTTTTGGCAGATGCCCTGTGCTAAAGTTGAGACAGGAACAATGGTGCGCTGAATTTCCCCTTGTAATCTCAGGGAGGCAACTCACTCCTTTCTAGTAAAAATGATCTGATCCCTGATGCAGACTAGCCCATGATGCTCTGCCTCGCTGTCCTTCAATACGTCTATCCCTGCAGTTCTCCCTCCCCACCCTGACAGGGTCTCCTGCAGCCTTCACATCTGCGCACACATAAATAAGCCTGTGTGCACGCGTGTGAGAATATACAGCCATCGTGGTACAGTGTCGGCATGCGTACGTGCTGGGGAAATGTAATAGACTGTGGTCGTGTGTTTGTAGGTGTATAACAAGTTTGCCGCAGACTAGGGGGAAGAAATGGAGCCATTTGTTGATTCAAACCAATTTTTTTTCCCCTTGAGTTAGTGCCCAATCTGTAGCTAAGGAATGCTGACTACAGCATTTTTTTGAGTATAGATTTTTTTCCCCCCACCCCGACAGCTAAGACCTAACTCCTGCCTGATCTATGTAGCTGCATTGTTCAAATTACAAAGCTTAGGTGACAGACTGCTCTATTTTCTGGGAGCCCTCAACACACCTGTCATCAGATAGGAGGGAGAATGCAGAAGTCATCACTTTACTTAGAAACTCGGCAGATGATTGAAATTATTTCTTACTACTAATTCCCCTTTTAGTGGAGATAAGCCGCTTTGTTCAGCTGTAAATGAAACATTAGGGTATTAACTGTGGAGCCAGAAGTATTGGGGAAGCTAAGATTTTATCTGCAGTAGGAACATTTTGGGCAATAAATTGTTTTGTTGGACAGAATACTAAATCTCTTGAGTTACAAAGAAGCAGAGCTCATTAAGGGGGATGCTTAAAGCAGGAAAAAAAGCAAGACAAAAGCTTATTACCTTTGTTGTGGGGATTGGGGGGTTTTGCAGGTTCTCATGTATATGTAGCATGGAAGAATTATGCGGTACAGTTATTAAAGAGATGTGTCTATAGACTTGCAAACGCTCTATGAATATGTCCAAGGGACAAATACATTTCTGAAATATCAATAGCAATCTGCAATAACTTATGAATTTTGGAGTACATATTTATCCTCAAAGACTGAGTTTTTGTTTCCTGTGGGTGAAATATCCCCGTCTCTTTGCCGCATCTTTCTGATTAATCGGCTGGCATGGTTACATAAATGTTTGTAATAGAGAAGAGTAAGTGCCAGGATTATCCAAAATACACACCTAAATTAAGATAATTATGTGCCGGGAACATCGATCAGCAGGGCTTAGAAGGGAAGGGAGATTCCCCAGGATGCAGAGGAGGATCTTCCTGGGGCACTGGAGTTGTAAGTGGAGGGTTATGGGTCCTGTTGGTTGTCCCCAGCCTGTAAGTGTCAGGAGCTGGACCTGACGGACACCTATTCCTTTACCAGTAACCAGGGCGGAAGGAAGAGGAGAGGGAGGAAACCATGCCATCTCTGTCCTGGAGGTAGCAGCCCTCTGCTTTCTCTACAGGAGCAAGGCTGCAGGGGTCCAACACCCTACCTGCCTGTACTTGTGGCTCGTTCTAGCCTTTGGGAGAAAGATATCCCCAAAAGCATTGCACCTGAGAAACTCAGACAGAGAAGAGCATATGCAGGCAGCCTCAATTGCAAATAGATAGGGATTTTGCAGGAGCCGTTTCAGGGCTACACATGCTTTCCTCCTTTTCCTCCCTAAATGAATTCAGAGTGTCTCTTCACACATGCCCCTGAAGGCTGCCATTGCCATTCCTGCCATTCCCTGAATGACCTGATTCACAGGTGGATTTCAGGACCCAATCACCCAGACCAGCTCTTATGTTCTGGACCTGCCATTAGTTCCAGTTCCATTTATCCCCTGCCTTGGTTCTTTCTACCGAAACAAGGGCAATGCTTTTCAAAGCGGAGCAGGAAGCTGGCTGTGAAGAAGAAAGCATGGGAGACACATAACGTAGGGACTGACAGGAGCTTTGGGAAAATACCAAGGCCTAACTTGCTCTGAGAAAGCCTAGTGTATGAAAAAGGAGAGCTTATTTGTGTTAAAGCAGCAAAGAAACAGTTATTTATTTAATTAAAAATGAGCTGTATTGTAAGATCTTCCAAAAAGAAAAGAAATGAACGGCATTCTCTTTGTCTTCCATCTCTGGCATGGAATACAGTGTCAGGAAGAGATTCTTGTTCCTGAATGGAAGGCTGCAATCGATAGAATTACCTGCATTGTATTTCAATCCAGTATGTATTTAAAACAAGAGTCCAGTCACAACATATTTAACCTGTCATTCATTTTATAGGTAACTTTCAGGACCACTTAGCCATAGGTTTTAGGATACCAGCCTGTCAACACTGGTTTAAAGGAGCCCCAGGCATTGAGTTGATTTCTTACAACTATCATGTAGAGGGTATTTTGAACCTTCGTGAGACAAGTGCAAGCATAGATCTATATAGATGTGATTAGAATTTACTGGTGATGGGGTCTTGCATCCCCTTATGAACCTTGAAATTGGTACCAAAGAGTGACAGTGGTGAAGGAAGGTAATTAAAATCAATAATTTTCAATGTAGCATCCCAAATATTAAGAGTGTACAGATTAACTTTATAGCAAATGATTTAAAAGTAAAATAACATTTACATGGTAAAACTGCCCGGGCACCCTGGAATGATCGTGACACATATTTGTATATATTTACCCCCACTTTTGGCTGTTAGAGTTCAAGTAATAGATTTATGGTGGATGGTGTGAGCAGAGGCATCCAGAGTTCTGGATTCAAGTCATATTTCTGTCACAAGCACAAAACCCTGAATAAGCCTGTTTGTCTACTTAAGCCTTAATTTTTTCATCTGTAAAATGGCATGACGAAACTCCTCAGTTTAGTACGGATCACTTAGTTGCTAAATTTTCCAGCTTAATAAACCACAAAAGATTTATTTTATAATTATCCAAGCTTCTCTTGTGGTCTTCAGTGGACTGATCCACATTCTCAGAGCACCTGTTTGATGATGTTATTCCCCCCAGACTGCCCTCATTCTGATGCCATTCCTGAGGATTTGAGAAAGAGTGTGCTGGAGAGGGATTCCACAAAGAGCAAGGAAAAGACTTTTGTTCTGTTACACAGGAGCCAGACCATTATTGGGGAGTCTCTCAGATGTTCTTATTTAAAGCACAACTGTTGTTATCAGACAGCCTATCACAGTGGAGGGAACATAGAGTTGGATCCAGTTTGTTTTCCTCTTTCTCCAGGTGACATTTACAAAATCCTTAAGTTTGCTGAACTTTGGTTTCTTCACCTATAAGATGAGGGCTGAGAATTATCTCAATGTCACTGAAGTTTAGAAAGATGATCATGATGGTGAAGCATTTAATTCATGTATAGTGTATTAAAGAATCTCAAGGTGCAGTGGCTATTACATTAATTTAGGAATAGAGATCAATAGGTAACTTCTCAGAAGAGTCCAGAGCTGTGGGGAGATTTCCAACCACATAGCATACCCAGATTTTGGCTTTTTGACCCCAATCAGACAGATGACACCTTCAGATCTCTGTCTATCTGAGGAGCTTTCTGGAAAAGAACTTCCTTATTCTTTCAGGAGGCTGCCAAAGAAAGGAATCTGAGCTTAACATTTACTGGTGAAGTTGGCTGTGGCTAGCGGACTCTTGCAGTGAGTGATGTGTATGGAGACCGAAGTGAAGTCCTGTCCCTGCCCCAACCGGGAGAGGGGCCAGGTTTTCCCAGTCTTCAGTCAGACTCCATGGAGAAGTGAATGCTGAGATGACCCTTTCCCAATGAAATCCATGAACTAAAGTAGAGCTAAGGCTCTCCCTTTTAGTTTCTAGGGCTACTATAACAAATTGGCTCAAACTCAGTGTCTTTAAACAACAGAATTTCTGGAGGCTAAAAGTCTGAGATCAATAATGTCAGCAGGCTCAGCTCCTTCTGGAGATTGGGGGAGAAAGTGTTCCATGCCAGCATCTAGTTATTTCTGACAATCCCCAATGTCCATGGAGTTGCAGGTGCATCCCTTCAGTTTCTGCCTCCATCTTCACATGGCCTTCTCCCCTGCATCTCCTCCCCATCCATCTCTTACAAAGATTTGTCATTGGAGTCAGAGTTCACCCTAATGCAGGATGATCTTTTTTTTTTTTTTTTTTTAACATATATATATTTTTTTA